>VTPC01005924.1:12469-44098 GCA_011009095.1 Ignelater luminosus
CCGACTCGTTTCCAACAGCATTACTCATCCATCTTTACATTGTGCTGTATTGACAGAACTGCATTCTATTCTATTGGAGTTTTCTGGTTTTTTTATGAATTTTCCTTTCCAATACCTATCTAAGGTAAAATCGAAACTTTTTCATACAATTAATAGAGGTAATCATATGTAAGGGACGTCAGACTTTCCTGGTTTTGTTGGTGAACTGGAAGAGTTCGATTTGGATCCGGTTGAATATGTGCTATACATATGGCGTTAAAAGTTTGTTTGCTCATCGCTGGCTTATCTTAATCTGAAATCACCTGAGATTTGTAGGGTAGATTTAAATTTTACACATTTTAGTTATATCTAATTAATGCTTGCTAGAGAAAGTTACCAGGTTTAGAAATTCTAATAATGTGAAACACTAAATTGCACAACTCAAAAATTGGAATCAAGAGACCCGCAGACAGGTTGCAGTCTGCAATCTGTTATTCGAACCGTGGAATAGCAACTCTTGAGTTTCCTATCTTTTATGTGCGTCACGTGTAAAACTAGGATCAGATAAATTAGTGTAAGATCATTTATGAGTTTGTTACAAGTTTTATTATCTTCTTATTTTACATTTTTATGAATAAATTGTTTTGAGATGATTCTGCATTTATCTATTACTTCGAATCATAATTATTAATAAACTTAAACCACTGTATTTATAATACTGATCTGCAGTCACTATTAAACAGGTTGTATAATTACGGTTTAATGTCTATTTGTATTATAACAGTAACAAAATGTTTGACTGTTATTATAGTTTCGAAAAAATTGTATAGCGATTATGAGAATTTTTATAACAGTTATAAAACATTTTTCCCAGTGCGGTCGTAGAATACGCTCTATAATGCTTCTTTCCTAAAATACCTTATACAGAAAATTGTTTAACTGCAGAAGTTCGTATTAAATATTTATTATTAGCGTAATTAAATCTTTTAAATAAAATAATTAATAACCATAAATGCCATTTTCTTAAAGGAAATGATATGCGTAAAGTACTATCAAAGTAAATTTGCAGACTCTTTCTGTTTCAGCAGCAGAGTGGTGATTACCTATTGCTGAAGACAGTACGTTTGTGTTTTGAATTTGCTATAGGTAACATAGATAACTTTTTAGTTAAAACTCATAGAAATAGATTGTAGAAAGATGTTTCAATTTTTTTTAAGTCAGCTTAACTGTATTGTTAATACACTCGTAGAACGTATGTCGTATAATAAAATACTTGAACTGTTAATTACAATCAATAAATTGCTTTATATGTCCGGATATTATTTTAACTAGAAATGTAATAAAAATGTTACATGTGAGTGTAATCGTGTTTTTCTATTTACTGCGTCGAAACTTTTGCGAAAGCTGTAACAAAAGGATCTGCTAATATTGACATTTCATATAACAGATCCTAAGTAAACATTTAAACGGGTATTCTGAAGTATTTCTACAAATGTAATATGTATTAATGATATTCTTGGATTTTCTTTCTGTGTATGCAATTCAGAAGTAACCCACCTACTTATTTAGAAAACGCACAACCCTGTGAATAGCATACTTATGTGCTCTCATTCTCTCATTAACATTATAAAGTATACGTTATACCATTCTAGTTGTAAATGAGAAAAAAACGTGACCCCATAACACGTAACTGTGAATAACAATTAAAACGCCCATGAATGTTTGTTTTTCATCTATAAATTTTATTATTCAGGATTTAACTTTTTATTTTTTGCTCAATCATCGCATATAGCAATTCAAACGTTTTTATAGCGACTAACATAAAATTTAATGAAACCATAGATTTTGCAAAATCAGCAGAATTGTGTAAAAGTAGGTTAACATTAGTTAGTTCCTTCTTTGTAAAAAGTCCGTTCGTAGTTTTGCAAGTTTCGTATGCAGGCGGTATCGCGTTGGGGTAGTTCGTGCCTTCAATCGCTTCCGGCAAGTTTCGAATTTATTGCATCCAGGTATCTATGTCGGGCCTTCCGGCGAACTGTGCACTTGCCAAATATAGTGTGACAGCAGCAAAATTTAATAAGTGTTATGATCTTTACGTTCTCGGGCACGTATTGGACGACAAGTCTTCACTCTATAAATAAGATTTATTAAATGGTATGGAGATATCTAAGAAGTGTCTTTCTTTTGTTAAATATGGATTTTAGATTTTACTTTCCGAGTTCTATATCTTTATCCGAGCTTTAATGCAGACAATGGAGCATACATAGAAGTACATTTCATAAAATAATTATAAAATAGAAAAGCATTATATTATAATGTTAATTAAAAGTAAAATCCGAATAAATAACTCAAAATACTGTTTGAAGGTGAATACAGTGTGTTCCAAAAGTTCTTCTGAGGATTTATCAACACGTTACAGAAGGTCAGTGCTTCGCTGCTGTACTATGGAAATGTTTGTGTTGAGGGTGGAGAAGACTTATTTGAGAACATTCTGTAAATATTTATTTCTTAAAATCCGCTTCTATGTAAATAATAATTTTCTATTTCGTTTGAATAAATTTTATTTAATATTAAAAATTATCACTTCTTTTGTATATAACTTGATAAGGAAAGCCCCACCAGAGGCTTCGTCACTTCTATTTTTAGTTTATTTTAGCCTACTAAATCGATAACCGAAGGGACGGACCTTACGTTTGGATATAACAATAAATTGAACAAATTAAAATTGATAGGTGGTTGGTATTACGATACATAGAAGTGAGCTTTTGGACCGGTCTGGAATCACCTTTGAATCGCTTTGAACCGTCTGGAACCATTTTTGAACGCTAGGAGTTCGTACGGTAGAGAAAGCTGTTCGCAAGTTCCTAATTGACCTAGATCATAAAACTTTTTAAGGTAATAATCACCTTTTAAGACCAACCGGATCAAGACTATGGTACCGATATTGCATACTGTTGATTTTCGAAAAATTGAAAAAGATTCTGATTCTCTTGAAAACGACCGATTCTACTGGATAGGTGCAAAAGCAATTTTGTTTGCTAATTCGATTGTTAATTTCAAAAATAGAAGAATTTTTTAATTTTTCAGCCTGTATCGTACAGGCATCAAACGTAAACCTACCTAAAATAGCAGACCTTTGGCAATAATAAAAATGTTAGTAGCAACTTTAATTCTAATATCTTATGTTGCTCTCGAGATATTGGCATAATAAGAAACTTTAAATTAAACTTTGACACACCATATCTCGGAGACGAAGACCTTTAAGGGAAAAGGCTTTCAGAACACTGTATTATTACCATTATGGAGATGTAATTTTATTAAAGTTTTCTTAGGAATTTTCAGATTTTACTATGAGTACTATATCATAGAATAAGCTGATTTTCTTAATAAACATGTATCAGAATGTAAAAGTTTTCTTGAAAATTTAGATATTGGTGTGCTCTATCATTTTAGAGACTTATGTAACGACATAATCGTCATAGAAGAAGAGTAGAACTAAAACACGTTTATGATAAAATAGGTTACTTTTGAAATACTAGAAACTCTGCAAAACTTGCTAGATTCTTTTGGACTAATTCAAATTATTATTAATCAACCTACTAGAATTTGTGATACCTCTATGAGATTTATAGATTTCATTATAACTTCTGATACTTTGCTACTTGCCAACAGTTGTGTATTTGACTGCCATGATCTAGATTATATATGTTCTTACGTTACTACTGAAAAATTCTTTGAAATTTTAAAAGCATTGTCTTTGATTCATTCGGCTCAGGTATGCACGCTATACCTTTTCAAAATGTATTTTATATTAGAGATGCAAATAAAAACTGAGAGTTCTTTAATGGCATGATCTTACTTGCCCTAAAAGCTTATAAGTTTATAAAATCATAGGCTCCTTGATTGACTTATAACTTGAGATATCTCTTGTAATTAAGCGATAAAACTAAGGCCAGATTTTGTAAAACTCCAATATATCACCATTGCAACTAATAACAAAACTTCGCGTAATCTAACAAATACAACTTTGAAAAGAAAGAGAGCCTACTTTAATTATATATTTACTAATCAAGGTAATAACGCAATATGGAAGCAAATTAACCAGCTTGGTCTGGAACAACAAAAATATGATCGCATACCGGAAAATTTGAAGAATGCTACCAGTATAAATGGTATTTTGCAGGTTAATCAAAGCACGCAGGCAAAGTACTATTTTAATATACTACTTATACGAGGAAAAGGCACGCTTGACGATGCCACTGGTGGTTTGACTGTCGCCACTCTACTGACGCTGCCCTTCCCAGGATAAAGAGCAATAACTCGCCGTAACTATCATAATATGGGCGGCTAATTGTCGGCCTCAAGAGGACGAGATTACCTTTATGCAGGGAATCTCTGTTGACGAGCTACTTAGATCGAGTCTGGCGATCAGATAAGTATTCCTGGTACTGTCTCCGCCAAAAATGCCTTAGTGTTTGTTGAACTCTTTGAAATTGAGTTAATCGATTTCTTGGAATCGTAGAGACATCAGGATCGGCTACAGACACTATTAACCTCCCAATTAGAAAGTGAATAGGAGTGAGAGGATCCAGGTCATCAGGGTCGGTTGATAAGGGACACAACGGTCGTGAATTTAAAATTGACTCTACCTGCGTGAGAAGAATATACATCTCTTAAAATGTTAATTAGACGTTACCCTCTACGCGCCTTATGTGGTATTTCACAGATTTGACGCTGGCTTCCCATAAGCCCCCAAAGTGTGGTGCATGCGGGGAATGAAATGCCAATTTACTTCCAGATTTGAAGCTTGTTCAGGTATAACTTCGAGGTTCTTTCTCAAGAATGTGTCAAATTTCTTTAATTAGGCATTTGCACCAACGAACTTCGTCCCGTTATCCGAGTAAATGTCACGCGGTTTACCTCTGCGAGCGCAAAACCGACGTAATGCTAGCAAGAATAATTTGATTGACAAATACGTCACTAATTCTAAGTGAATCGCTTTTGTGGAGAAACACATAAAAACAAAAATGTAAGCCTTAGAACTTTTACACCCGCGACCTCTTTTATTTTTAAGTAGTATTGGACCGGTGTAATTGACGTTCGTAATTAGGAATGGTGGTGACGGTTGAATTCTCTGCCCATGATAGGGTTTATCTGCCTTGGTGAAGCACGAAGACACTACGCAATTATGCACCGTTTGACGGGCCAAGCTTCTACCTCCAAGGGGCCAAAAAGCTTCACAAATGCTAACTAATTACAACTGGGGACAGCATGCAGCAACTGTTCATGCCTGTGCGAAAAGATTAACTTAGTCAAACAATGTTTGCTGGATAAGATTATGGAATGTTTCTTGTTATAATTATAGAAAGAATTCTGAAGGAATCCTCTCACACGCGACAAACCTTCCGAGTCTAAAAAAGGATTTAAATTGGGTATTCCCGAAGTGCTTTTGAGAGGTTTTCCATTTTCTAGTAAATAAATCTCAGTTAGAAATGATTCTGCCTGAGCAATCTTAACCAGACGCCTCTGAGCAGTCGGTATTTTACGAAATAAAATTGGTTGGAAGTTTCTATCGTCTAATGGTCTGCGACAGTTTACGTTAATCTCAAGCAGTACGTCTCTATACGTTTCAACTTGTTAAGATTAGAATAATTGGCAAAGGGAAATACTGGTAGGTCAACCGTTAGCATAATAACAGTATTACCCTGTAAGTCGGGTAGGACAGAAGATTGTACGGTTTGTTTAGGCCAGGAGTCTTGAGGTAAGGAGAGCCATGTAAAGCCTGACTACCATAAAGAAGAGTTTGCCAGTTGCCTGAGTGGAACACCTCTAAAAAGTAAGTTGGCAGGGTTAGAATTTGTAGGAACATGCTTCCAAGTAGCATGTTGAGTGATTTCCTGTATCTCTCTTACTCTATTAGCCGCAAAAGTTTTAAGGAGATTAGGAGGAGTTTTGAGCCATGCAAGGGCCACGGTCTGACCACAAGACACACTCACTAAAATTTATTTGAATGGCCCTTATTACTTGAGATGCGAGCCTAGCTAGGATTAACGCGGCTGATAATTCAAGACGACGAACTGTAATGATCTTAGAGGAGCTACTCTAGTTTTTGAACAAAGCAAACGCGTAAAAACTTGATTTTGCTCATTGGTCGATCGAATGTATAAGCATCCACCATATGCGTGGGTACTGGCATCTTGGCATCAGCAGATTGATTCTGCTTAATTCATTCCAATGTAGATCAAATTGCTAAATATATCCGATAAGTTTACATTAATCTTAAAAAGTTGAATACTCATAGATCTTACTTAATCTGTAAAGTAAAACAAACACTTTGTGAAGCATTTGTCTTAGCGCAATTTAATTATTGCGCACCTGTGCATCATTCAGTAATTGATGTTGTCATGACTCAAAGAATCCAGAAAGTTCAAGATGCCTGTCTAAGACGCATATATCCATGGTATCAGAAAATACAAACATATATCTCATAATTTAGCGAATGTCAGATGGTTGACAATAGAGAATCGTAGAGTACTGCAGTCTCTGTGTTTTTATCATCAGATCATAATAAATAAAGAACTCTATATCTGTATCACAAGATCGCTGTCATGGCAGATGTTCACAATATAACTATTAGATTCAGAGGACTTATTTCTTCTCTCATTATAATTCAGCAATGTATGACTAGTCATTTTCCCATCAAACATATTTTTTTTACTATGGAGTACCCTTAAGTTATAAACAGTATAATCTCAAAAGATTTAAATACAATCTACGAACTGAACACATTAGGAATCAGTAGGTCAGTAAAAAGTTTGACTTTCTTGCTTTCAGATAGTAGTAATATATGTACATAGATATGACTGTACTGTAGTACCTATTTAATTATTCTTCTTTTCTTTTGCCATCACGCACCATCTTAGTCTATGTAGTTATTTATAAGGTCAGGTAGCTAAGTATAAAAGTTTATGTACTTAAATCATTATTTAGGTGGAAAAACAGGTGTGGGCATTCTCCGCAACTAAATCTCGTCACCAGTGCAGCATATTTAGTTAATTTATTTAATTTTAATTAATTGTACATTATGGAATCTTAACAAGGTTTATTGTTATTATTGTTAGAGTCTTTTTAAAAATTCAACTTTGATTTCCAGAAAACTTACTTTTTATGCATCTATAGGATGTGCCATATCCGGGTAAACTTCTTTTGAGACCTAGATGTCTTATTTTCTAAATACTTTGAAAACAACGTACAATATTTAAATTGAAAATTTTTGGACGATTCTTATCGTAAATCACCTGCTGTTGTACCCATTTCCTACCTAATATCACCTCAGAAGCGGAAATGTAGTGCGGGAAAATATACTTCTCTGAAAAGTCCATGTAACGCCACTGGAAAAATAAATAATTTCCTTGCTTCTGAAATCTACATCAAATTTAATAAAAAAGCGTTACTTTTGTATTTTCCTCATAAAGCACAGTGTTTCTGGGTAAATTGCCTTTCTCTACATTTAGTTTTGATTTGGGTTTTGTGTTTCGAGTGGTCACGGTCACCTATCAAATGCAGAATGAAGGTAAACGTGTAACTACTTTTAGACCTTTAAAATAGTTTTTTTTTAAAAACTAAATTAGTTTAAACTGTTGTTATAGACCATGTGACATATCTTTAAATAGAGTTTTTTGTTGAAGTTATGTACGTTCACTGTCTAAATTTATAGGATCGCTCTAGTCGATAATAGATAACGTCCTCTCCTCTTTGCATATTCTTAATTGTTATTTGCATTTTTAATTTGAATAGCCTTTCTGTTCATCATTGTAGAGTGTTTCCTAAACTAATATGTTGTATTTCATAAATAATCATTTTGTTGAAGTGGGACTAGCAATACATCTCATTGAAAACTAATCACAGAAAAGTGGGTATTCCAGTATTTATAAAATAGTAATATTATATCCTCCAGTTAGGAAGTAAAGCGTTATTTTATTTAATACTTTTATAGTGTCTGCGTAATGAGTACAACTATAACTATATAAACAATTCATACATACTATATTTGTAAAAACCTTGAAGTCGAAATAAATGATTATTCAAGTAAAATAAAAAGTATTTAAATAAAATTTATTAAAATTTGTGGAAACACCAGTTTGCCTTGTGCAATTACACAATTTAATTAAATATTCTTGTAAGCATGAAAACATCATTATCCTAAAATTACTGTTTTACAATAAACTCTACCACATAATACTAATGTAAAATTATTAGTAACAGCAATTAAAAATGAATACTTATAGTAGCCTTATTTACAATACCATTAAGCTTAAAACTAAAATAAATTTAGGAGAACTAGGATTTATGAAAAATGCAACCTTTATTTAGTATATCTATGCATATACTCGTATGTAGTACTGCTCTAGTAACTATTCCATATCTCTTACTATTCACAAGATTTTGTAAGCGAAAAGCACTTACAGAAAAAATTTAATAGTCTCAATACCAATAATATTTTGCAAAAACGCTAAGACATGTAAACTAATGTTTTTTATTTTGCTTATTTTGACTTATCTTACATGTGCGTAATGTCATAAGCAGGATTGGAAGAAAAAGTATCCAGCTAGACCTCCAAACTTAACTTTATTAAATATTTAAATTAAATTGTGCTTTTCACACATAATAACTCACATGGATGCCAATATGAAATTGCCTGTGCACTTTGTATGTTCTTTACTATTTAGTATGCAAGATGTGGTAAATATATCGATAAATTAAGTATTATAGTAATTACAGTGATAATGGCACTTTATCATTTATTAATGTAAAAGATGTTTTAGATTTATTTTTTAAAGAATTAATTTAGTGTTATTCTAAACAAAGCACGCATTCAGAAGATTACCTTCAAGAAACTAGAACGCACGTAACTTTAGTTCTACGTCACTTGGTTGAAACTTCAAGATGAGATTTATTATTGCTAATATTTATTATAATGTCTTCAAGAAAAACGTGTTTGTCGACCTCAATATGTTTAGTACACTTTGCAAAAGTAAACATTTAATACAAAAGTAGAAGTAATTGCATATTCTGTATATAAGTTCACTTTTACTTTAGTGCTTCTGCAAACAAACGCCTAATACAATTAACGTGGTAAGAACATTTTTTTACTTATATCATTTGTTATTTGTGAGCCTTTATTTTATTTAATACTCGTAATTCTTTAACAAAAAATTGTTTTTCGAAAAATTATATTGATCAAAGGAAATCATCGAAATGTAAATTTAGTATCATGTATGCGATCTCTTCTTTGCTATCAAGAATAATTACCTTTGTTAACCAGTAACTGATAAACAAGAATTAAAATCGAACTCAAGAATTTATTTCCAATTTTCACGAATTATCAAGCTTTAAGAATACTAAGTTTTATGCAAAACATACTGTAAAGCAATTTTTTATGTTATTGTCATGGAGACTTTCGATGTATTTCATTCAGCTTTTGATATTGTAATAACTTTCTATAATTTATGTTAATCACTTCCTTATAATTTTTTTAAAATCTCTGTAATGCACACTAATTCTAAATTATTTATTTCTATTGCTTGATAGAAAAAACCTAACAAACATTTCTAATTAAGTAACTAATTAATTATCTTCCCCGGTTATTCAAAAAGGAATCCTCGCATTTGCGGGAGGGAAACGCTTTACACATTAAAAAAATCTGCTCTTCATTAACTATACAGATATAAAACCAGACTATAATATTGTTGATTAAGACCACTATTAGCTGGTACCACATTACAATCCAAAGTGAGCAACAAAGAGCAAAGTATAGCAGTTAAGATAGAAGCAGCAATTTGTTGGGATTTAATAAAAATTCCGAAAGTTCAAGTTTTCTACAGTTATAATACCTAAAAAAGGCCTGAACCGCATGCTTAGTTTGTGTTTTAAAAGTATTTATATTATAAAAAAAACAGACACTGATTGTCGCAGGGTCGGCCTCAGTATTTAGTGGTCTCTAAGGTAACTTCAGATTTTACACTTGCACTTTACGTCAAGCAATATTAAAAATCTTATAAGACATAAAATAAAGGTAACCATTAGTAAGAATAATTTACTCAACAATCCAACCGACATACAACAGAAATTCTGGGCAATTCAAAAAATTTCAGCAGTTGCAACAGCTTAATGGACTTGTAAAAATCTATAGAGACCCAAAAGACTAGACCCCTAGACATTTGGAAATATGGTCTTGCTTGTCCAAGCACAACTTTAGAAACATAATATGACTTTTTTCGGACGTTTGTGACGTTATTTTAAATGTCAGTGGAAATTATGTGCAGATCTACCCTTTTTTGTGTACTCAATGGATCTTTGTGTGCATTTTAAGCATCAAATTTAACATTTCATTTGAGTATTTGCATTTCATTCAAATTCATTATTTTATTTCACCACAAAATGTATTCAAGAAATTGTTTTATGTTTCTTGGTAGTTATTGAAATCATTTCTTCATTGTTTATTTAGGCTTCATTTATGAAATTTGATACATCGCTTTATCGTCGAAACGTGTTTCACTCTAGTTCAAAATTGTTTATATGTTTCGGGTGTATTTTTCTGCCGCCGCCGATTCGGGGAATAGTTTATTTACATTTAGGCTTTTTTTAACATTTGGCGTTTCATAATTCTTTTGTTTGTTACATAATTTAAGAAATCTATATTTTCTTTGTTTATTAATTTGGTTTTATCTCCTTCTGGGAACAATTTTTTTTGAAGCATAATCTCTTTCGTTATATTTTGTTGTGTTTTTTAAGTTACTAACCCCGTTATTCATTTGTTTTAAATATATTTTCTAATTTCTTTTTTTGAGTATAATAAATTATAATAAAGTTCAGTTTTTGTTAATTTATTGCAAAATAGAGTGTAAAAAGATTCGTCATATATAATTGTGCGTTGTTTGATAATGTAAGCTGTCAGATGAATCACGAGAGAACCAGTAAAGTTTCTAAGATTTAGTATTTAATTTGACTCCTTTCTTAAGATTTCAAGTGTCTAAGGTAAAGAATTCAGTGTTAAGTTTAATTGCAATATTTACCTTTAATAAAGTGGAGTGTTCATTGCAAATGTTTCATATAGTTATCTGTATACAGGGTGATATTTCATCAAACCACTTGTATACAGGGTGTTGTTCCGCAAGGAACACATATACAGGGTGTTAGTTCTCGAGAAGCTGCGTGCACTGCTCATGGGTTCCCTATAACCCAGCTTTTGGCGCTCTTAATTCTGGACATCTGTTGAACTAGTCAAGAGTTTTGATTGTGTAAACTTTCTTTTTCTTTTTGGTTAAGGTAAGTTTAGTTAGGACCACCCCGTTTTCGGCTTCAGCTATAAGCTTGGACATCTTTCGACATCCGTGACGGGCATTATGCTTCTTTTTCGAGTTTTTCCCGTTACAAGTTGGCAAATATACACATTAAGCAGAGTAGGCATTAATAAAATTGAAGAAAAGCTTCCTTCACACAACTGTTGATTTTATCTGGCAGCTGAAGAGCTTTTGCCGAAATCTTATTTGTACTATCAAAAATAACAAAAGAATGATTAATATCGAAAGACCAAAATGCACATTTAATTTAGAGCTAGTCTGTTTAATGCAAAATTACTGAAAGTGTATCGACAATGGATAAGTGTGAACTTATAATTCAAAAGTTAGTAAAGCTAGAAATTATCATATGAAAATCTAATTCCGCTTTACTTCCAAAGAGTTGGATAACCAATAAAAGAAAAAGATCATTTTCAGCAGTTGGGGAAAATTGTTTATATTGATATCCTATTTGACAAAACACGCTCCCAACGACAGCCTAACTTGTAGAAATGAAAGCTGGAACACGAAGGAGTTGACTCGTACTTCATACCTCTTTGTTTGAATAACCTTAAAAGGGGCGGTTGAGTCTGAACTCCTGCTTAAAATAAAGTTTGAATTAGGAAACTCACTATTTATTATTTATTGATTGACGTGACAACTGTAAACATATGAGCTTCATAGCGGTAAATGTAAAAGGAATCTAATTATGCAGCTAAATACGAACCTATGTTACAATAATTAATTATAAATCATTTTTTTATAACTAGTACAAGTTGGTATTAGCATAACCAATTTAGCAAAACGTTGCAAACTTAAATGAAATAAAAACACCCAAGATACAATATCACAAGAAGTTAAACAAGAAGTGGAAACAGAATCATCCAAAGAAATTTTAATGTTTAATATTTAAAATGCCGTAACTCCTAGAATGTAACTTTAAAACAATTTGCTTTGCTTGCTTGAATTGCTAAAAAAAGATTATTTAGGGTTTCTCTTGAACTCTAGAATCGTCAGACGAATCTTTGCTATTTATATCTTACAAAACCTGCCGAACAGAAGGAAAACCATTGTTTCTCATTTCAGATGTCGATATTAATTTTAGCCTTGTTAGTTACGCTGTTATTATTTTTGCTTTACTACCACTGGCAACGGCGTCATCTTTACATACTTGCCAGTAAATTATCCGGACCACTTGCTCTACCTATTGTAGGTAACGGACTTACTTTCATGTGCAGATCTGAAGGTAATTTGGTATTTAGTAATAAATAACGTCATTTATATTAAAACAACTTTTTTCCTAGATATTTTAAAGACTATAAGCGATATACAAAGAAGATATCCCAAGCCAATAAGATTTTGGTTTGGACCAGTATTAACAGTTCTATTTAGTGCACCACAGCATATTGAAGTAAGTTAAGACTGGTTATTTGTCTTAAAAACTATTTCTTAAATTTCCAGAAAATATTAACTTCATCCAAATTAGCTTATAAACACGATTTCTATAGTATATTACAAATATTTATAGGAGATGGATTGGTTTCAAATTTAGGTGAATCTTAATAATTAAATACTGTATACTGTATTCAGATTTTCAAATTGCAGGTGGAAAAAAATACAGAAAGCACCGAAAACTTATACAACCGTTAATCAGTTTGAAGTTTGTTACTGAAAACTTAGAAGCTTTTCAACGACATATACATTTGTTGACAAAAAAACTAGATACACATGTCAGTCAAGGAACCTTTGATATTCATGATTTAATACATTTTTGTTTTGCTGATATAATAGGAGGTAGAGTCAGTTAACATTAATTAAATATTTGTAGCGTTGCATGTTAGGTTCATAGCTATTTATGCTGTGTATTCTGGATTAGTTCATCTCAGTGATCTTTGAATATTATTTGAACACTATCTACTCTGTATCACTATGGAAAAGCAACAGGACTCCTTTTACTGGTCCACAATGTAAAATCATCTAGTGTGACACTACACTGAAAACATTCTAGCGATGTGTTTCCTAAGATTAATTCTGCCTAATTAATTTATATTACAGAGTCCATACTGGGAACAAAGATTGATGCTCAACTAGGAAGAAACATGGAATACGTCCAAGCTACTGCAGAGTAAGCTACGGTTGTGTTCTATAGAATACATTTTCATGTGTTTCTGATCTATGTTGCAGTACATATCAAATTGGCTACAAACGTATAATGAGACCATGGTTGCACCCTGATATAATTTATAATTGTACTTCAGGAAAGAAGCAACAGGATCATGTTGTCAAAGTTACTACAACATTTGTAAAAGAGGTAATTTTAGATGTCTTAATAGTAATTAAACAATAATGCTTCTCAACTAACTTCAGGCAATAGACACAGCTAGATCAAGAATTAAGAAACGTAAAAATGCTGAGAATGGCCAAACTACCGCTATCATTGATCAGATTGGCGAACTAATAGAAAAAGATCGTGAGTCTATGACCGACGTAGATTTCTTATATCATATGTATACTTTGTACTTAGCTGTAAGTTTCTCATTTCTTATTTTTGGTATACAACAGAAAAAAAAACAAACAAAAATATTAAATTTATTATATTTTAGAGTGAAGATACAATGACCGTGATCACTGCTATTTTATGTGTTTGTTTGGGAATGTATCCTGAATATCAGGTAAGAAATCACTCCTGATACAAACTCGAATACATGTTTATGTATTTCTACCAGAAAAAGGCATCTGAAGAAATTCGCGAAGTATTTGGAGAAACCCCAAGGGATGTTACTTACCATGATATAACTAAGTTGCAGTATTTAGATATGTGTGTTAGAGATGTTTTACGATTAATACCAATTGCGCCATTTATAGTTAGAAAAGCTATAGAGGATTTCCACATAGGTAAACACAAAAACTTCAATATCGTTTTTTGCATGATTCTTGGAAACGTCATTATAGATAACTGGACCATTCCAAAGGAATGTGCAATCTTCGTCTCGATCTTTGATGTACATCGGGATCCAGAACATTGGGACAATCCAAATCATTTCCACCCAGACCATTTTTTACCGGAAGTTGTAACCAAACGACATCCATATGCTTACGTACCATTTAGTGCTGGACCACGTGGTTGCGTAGGTATGCTAATTTTATCGAAAGATTTTGCATTAATGATTCAGACTATTTTTAAGCAAATACTTTGCTTTTCAACTAGAGGGGCATAACGTTTCACTCTTGTTTCAGGAAAAATATTGGCATTTATTGGCCTTAAATTAATTATGGCTAACATTTTACAAAGATTTGAAATTGAAGCCGACGGAAAATTTTCTGATATTGTGTTAAGAAGCGATATAACAGTAAGGTCACAAAGTGGGTATAGAGTTCGTCTAAAGAAAAGGATGTGGAGATAACAATATCGTTTTAAAGGAAAAATTATTTAAGAAATATTTGGAAATAACTAACTTCTATGTGATTTTCTAAACATTTGTTTAGTTGTACTTAAGATACGTTGAGAAAAAAATTTTTAGGTCAAAATCAAAATAATTAGATAAAATATGTTTATTATTATACAGGGTGATTCACAAAAGACGTGTCTCTTTATTTTGAATTTACCCAATTTATAAATTATAAATAACGTTGATGCATGTTAATCTTTAATGAAATTTATAGAAATAAAGTTAACAAATTTGTTTTAATTCAAAATGACAATATGTAATACAATGTTATATATAAAGGTTATGTTCTAAACTGAAAACTGTCAAATTCTTAATGTTTAAGCAAACAGTAGATGTTTATAAAGGCAGCTATTTCTCGTAGCTCCTAAAACATGTGTACTGGATAGCATTAAAATAATGAAGCGTATAGAAAGAAAACTTACTCTTTACTGATTTGATAGTTTTGAGATATCTGCAAAAAGCGTCCTGGATTGGATTTCTTCTATCTTCGAGTGAGAACCTTTTACAGTAGATGGTAACACTTATCTAGAAATCATTTTTATGTTTGCACACGTCACTGGTTATTGATAAAGTAGAAATTCAAGATTTAAAATTGTAAAGAGTGAGTTTTGCACCCAACTGTTTCAAAGACATACTTTTGCAGCTGAATGTTTGCCTAAATTAGGCAAAAACAGTATTAGTAATTATTGTCAGATAGAGCATCACAAACTATGTATTAAAATATACAACATTAACAGAAAACTGAATGTATTTGAATTTTTAAACCTAAAGGTGCATTTCTTCAAAACATTGGAAATATTTTAATAATCAAACCACATACATTGACACAGTGTAACTCCCTTTGCAAAATTAAAGTTCGAGGTCTTGATACTGAGGATTGTGGCACTGTTTTTTAGAAGAAGCTTCAGCCCTTTGTTCTGGTGTTGAATTTGTACTAGATGAAAATAATACATTTCTGTAAAACAGTGGGTACCTAAATGCGATATTAGTAAGCGATCAATGCTGCTTGTATCTCCTGTAAACTGCCTTCCAAATGGAAGAAGATTGGAAGACAATGCAAAAAATTTTTTACCTTTCTTGCACACTCCTTTTGCCACTCCAATGTTAGAAAGATAGTTCGGTTCACCTTGTACAGCAATGCTTTCTTTACCGTTTTGGGTTAGAATAAATCGTGTACTATTACTGAATTGGAAATGCTGAGAACCAGGTACCTTTATAAAATGGTACAAGTGTTGCATGTTGTTTGACAATTTCATCGTATTCATTAGGTTTTACAACAGTGGACTTTTTTTTAATCTTTTTTTTTTAATCAAACCAAACACTCGATCTGGACGCATAAATGAGTGGCCAACCATTAGAAAAACTAATTCTAGTTTTAAAATTTCTTTGGGGCATCTTTTAGGAGTATGATGAAAGCATTGCAATCATGGTACTGTATTTGTTTTAGCCTTCACAATCATCGGTAAAAAGGCGCACAGCAGTAGTTGATTTTTGAAAAGTAAAGTGCTTTAAAAAGTGGTGTACTGTCGAAGCTATTGCATTTGAATCTTCAACTGCATCAGTTTCTAGCTGATTATAAGCCACAACATGAGATGGATCTAGGCGTCTTTTAGAACTACCATTAACAACAGCAAAATTGTAGTAATTTACCTGTTGACTAAAGTAGCACGCTTTGTCTGGTGGTTTAGGTAGAGCCAAATTTTTTTGACAGTCAAATGAAAAGGTTTCTAAGTCTTTAGCTTCTGTTTGAAGTAGTTTGGGAAAAGCAGCCGCTTTCAGTTTATGCACTCTCTGTTCGGTTATAATGCGTTGTTTCTCATTTTCTGTTCTTACAATCTTTACCGTTTCTTCTGCAGCAGCAATCTGTTTTAGGTGCGCCAAAACCTAAATTATAATTCACATTAACATATTTTCGAAAGTAACTTAATTTCACAAAGCGGTCTGCTTCAGCTGCTGTTGAATAGATCGTATAGAGTTTCTTGATATTTAATTTGCAAGGTAAGTATAAACGTTCTGAAGTCGTGCTTCTGCAGCAATGTGATTCGACGCATTTAAAAGATTCTATTAACTGTTTTGTTTAATCTTTCTTGGCATCATTTTTGTTTCCTACCCGATTACCACCTCTACGTGCCTTTGGAGTTGCACTCGCGTGCAAGAATTTTTTTATGACGTACTCTATTTTAAATCTACTAAATTCTGTAGTTTTTAAAAAAGCATCTTTACACACTCGTACTAAATTCTCTTTGCAGTCAGGAATTTGATATGTAATAGAAACATTACGGATCCTCTTCTTCTCCTTATTACGTCTTTTCGGAATTTCACCACAGCAGCATCTTGGAATAATAGTATCCTGTTTAATGTTATCAGAACTTGCAAAAAGTGTTTCGTAAAACCACTTCACTTGTTGCATTGTTAAAATTGTACAGCGCTAAGGAAAACCAGGTGTGTTCACATGTAGGATACACCGGTAACTGTATCGGGCGATGTCTAACAAAAAAAGTAAACAATAAATCTAAGTCTACTTACTTTACAAGATGAATTTTAATGCCTACTTACCGTTCTTTTTTTAATCCCTGTTGTTTAGACTCCTGTTGCAACTTCTTATTACCTTTCTCGGAGAAACAAGGCACAATAACTTTATTACGCTGAACTGCATCCATACTTGCTGCAAGTAAATTAAAAGCTGTCCACTACAATAATAAACATTTCAACAGTGTGTATGTACAGATCACATGACAAAATACAAAGATGTCTATTGGCCGAAATGCAAAGAGATACTTTTGTCACTAATCTGTCAAAACAAAGAGTGAGTTTTGGATCTAACGCAACACTTTCTTATTTTATTTCCATATCAAAGAGCAACCTTTGGTCCAAAATAACGTCACCACAAAATTCCTTGAAAAATTTGCTATCCAAGAAGGTATTTTATTTATTTTTCAAAATTTTGTTGAAGAGGAGTTTTGCATCTATACGCCTCTTTGGAGATTTTAATGAGCACGACTTACGTGGATCACCCTGTATAATTTTATGCAAAAAACGGAAATCTGCAATTTCATTCCTTAGAATGGTCATCAATTATAAGTAACATAATGTAAAAATTTTGGAGATTGTTAATTTTTTTAAAAAAAAAATAAAGTTTTTTCGTTTTCATAACCGTCAATTTCAATCGAATTTGAATATACTTATGAACATCTGACTGTTTACTACCTACTAGTGCGCCGGACGCAAATAGAACATAAATTACTATGTTCGATTCGGTAGTACTTTTTTATTGAGTAACTGAAATTTAAGATGAAATGATAACTACGCGATTAAAACAACAAAACGTGTTTTAGAAAAAGCGACACCAATAAATCATGGGACATCGCAAACAAGGCAGTTCACCTTGTCCAGTTACACAATGTAAATAAGATATTTTTAGCTTAAATTAAAACTTTTTCTAGGAAAGCAAAAAGCATTTTAACGTAATGTAATATGATCTTTTATGAATATATTTAAAGTCTAACGTCATCAGACTAACTCCCCAAGAAATCAAAGAGAGAATTACTCCAGAAGTAAGAGCAATAAAATATAGACAAGTGCTGCAACCGAGTTATGCATAGTGTTTAGACTAGAACACATATATTCAACCCCGTGTAGCACACTTAGAAGATGTTATTTTTAAAAATTAATAATAAACTGATAAATAGCATATTCTAATGATTGACAATGGTAGTATATTGAAATTAGTCACATCCTGTTCTATAAGTAGACCACACATTCAGAAGATTCCTTTTAGGAAATTAGAACACTGCGTAACTTTAATCTGTTAACTAAGACCTACTTTTACAATCAGTAGACAAGTTTATCTAGGGATTTTACCATAGACTCTTTTTCACATTTTATACTAAGCTAAGGTTGTTTTGTGTATGGTGTAGATCCATCGCTCAAGATAGTTTATTTGGATAATAAATAAAGGTATTTCCTTAAGATGTTATAATTATCTATATTTCTCTACCGGTTTCGACTGTTCGTCATCATCAGGAGAAAAATTGTCTAGGTAGTAATTAAATATATATTGAAGTAATTTATCATTATTTTGTTTAAAGCTGTATTATTTCTATTAGTCTATCTGTAAGAAAATTTTTATAGGTTATCATAACCTATTTAATTACCACCTAGACAATTTTTGTCCTGATGATGACGAATAGTCGAAACCGGTAGAGATATATAGATAATTACAATATCTTAAGAAGGTACCTTTATTTATTACCCTAAGGTTGTTTTGGTTTACCAACCTTAATAGACAGAATGGCTCAAAAATTGTCGATAAGACTGACTTAATTGGAAAAGTCACTGTCAGGCGAAGTTATTCTATTAGAAACAAAGAGCATGTTCTAATATTGTTGGAACAAATTTTGGATTTTCTTTTTAATATAATGACAACTGACTAAATAGAATGAAAATATTATATTATCCTATTAATGAAATTTATTTGTGCAATAGACTTACATATCTGTTTTTTCTAGAATGTTATTTTAAAGATACACCAAAAGAGTGGCTTAATTAGTTTGTTAACATTCCTTGCGTCACCTTCTTTTAAATTTAAAAAAAGACACAATTCATTATTGTAAAAGTGTATCATGTACAAGGTTTTCAAGAAACTTGACCTCAGCATGTTTAGTGTTGTAAGTGAACATTGTTTTAGGTTCAAGCAATTTATTGTAACTTCTGTTCATGGAAACTTCATCAGTTTCATTTGGGTTCCTGCACACAACCATCTAATACAATCAACTAGGTGGGACTACTAATTATTTTGTTTTTATCAAATTTTGTTTGACCTCAATCTTTTTATTTTAATGCTCAATGTTGTATTCAGTCGACTTTGCTTAACCTCTTAGAATCAAATTTTAATCTTTTAGTCGCGCTGTCCAGTAAGACCAGAAAAAAATTTTTATTCTTATTGATTTCAGATGTCAATATTAATTTGTGCCTTTGTTGTTTTAAGTTTTGTTTGGTGTTGTCTTTCGAGTTGTTTAACTCAACAATAATTTTGTGTTTGTAAGATTCTTAATCTTATTTGTTTAACGGGTCCTTCAGACCTGATTTTTATGTAATAATTGTTGTTCTATTATTTAATGTTTGTAAAGTAATAATTTTTCTATTCAACTACACCTTTATTTTATTTAATTTCAAAGCATAATAATAAACTCATGTAGTTTAACTTTTGTGTTCTTATTTTTAGAAGTTTGTTTAGTTTTCTAAGCTTTATTTAGGTTCCGTAATGGAGAAATCCCAACTTCTAGTGACAATCAGCACAATATTTGATTTTGTAATTAAACCATTGTTTATAGTTTTGTGAAACGAGAGAGAGGCTGGAGATTTATAAAGTTGATTATATTTTAAGTTGCGGAACCAATGTAGGTTCCCCGGTAAGTAAAAAAAATACAATTTAATTTCAGGACACGTATTCTGAGTTTTTATATACAGGGTGTTGTTTGGGAAGGACTGCATATACAGGGTGTTAGCCTACGACGAGCTGCGTGGGTTAGCCGATGGTTTCTTTCTTTTAGTTCAGCTTTTAGCGCCCTCTAGGTATCTTTTTGGATTTTCAGTCAAAATTTAAGTTTTAGGTTTAGGTAAGAACCTAATTTTTCGGGTCATTTGTTATCTTTGAACCACCCCCTCTCCGTCTTCGACTTCGGGCTACAGGATTGAACTTCTTACAATATCTGGCTTATACGGAAATTAGACCTGTTTTTCGACTTTTTCTCCTTACAAGACTCATACAAACATTAATCAGTTTAAAATGCGCTACTGAAAACATAAACAGTTTTCAACAACATATAGATTTGTTAGGAAAACAACTAGATATACACGTTAATCAAGGAACTTTTGACATTTATGACTTAATACGTTATTGTTTCGTTGATATTGTTGAAGGTAAGCTTAGATTTTGCAATGTGATTTGGCTGTGTAGTACAGTGTACCACATCTTTTGTGATCAGAAAGTAGTGTCTACTTTTCATTTCATTTTAATGGTGTTTGGGCAATAAAATGTATTTTTTTATGGTACTTATTGGCATCGGATTGATAGTTTAATGAATCTCAAATTTTACCCATTAAAAGTACTTAAAATGGCCATTCATTTTAGATAACCACTGTGGATTATTGTTTATTTAGCTAGACTTAAGATGAAATTAACAAAAACCTATAGCAGCTATGTTTTGAATTAATATTGTTTTCAATTGTCATGCATTACAGAATCAATATTGGGAGTTACTGTGGACAAACGCATTGGAAATGCTAAGGTTTCTCCTATCATAGATCAAATTGCCGAGATAATAGGAAAAGATTCTGACTGTATGAATCACACGGATTTCCTATATCATATGTATAGTTTATATTTGGCTGTAAGTTTTCCATAATAGAAAAACGCATAAACAAATGTATTCTATTACATGTATTTTAGAGTGAAGATACAGACTGAAATAACAGCTATTTTATGTTTTTGTTTAGGAATGTATCCTGAATATCAGGTAAGATGTCATCATATATACAAACGTAACTCTTTTTAAATGATTATGAATTTGTACCAGAAAAAGGCAGCTAAAGAAATTCGTGAAATATTTAGAGAAACTACAAGAAAAGCTACTTATGAAAATTAACTAAGTTACGGTATTTAGATATGTGTGTCCGAGATGTTGTACGACTAATACCAATTGGGCCATTTATAGTTAGAAAGAATATTGAGGATTTTCATATAGGTAAATAAAAACATTAAAATAACTTTTTGCATGATTTTGTAAATTTCATTATGGATAACTGGACCATTCCAAAAAGAATCCGCAATCTTCTTCTCGATATTTGATGTACATCGTGATCTAGAACATTGGGAAAACCCAAATCATTTTTTACCGGAAGTTGTAACAAAACGATATCCATATGCTTACGTACCATTTAGTGCAAGACCATGTGGTTGCGTAGATATGCTGATTTTATCGAAATGTTCTACAATTTCTTTAAGGACTTATTTCTAAATAAAATTCTCGTTTTTCGATTTTCAATTAAAAATTATTTCTTTCGTTTTAAGGGAAAATATTGGCTTTTATTGGTATCAAGTTAATCATGGCTAATATTCTACAAAGATTTGAAATTATAGCCGATGGAAAATTTCCTGATATTCTATTAAGATGTGATATATCAGTAAGATCTCAAAGTGGGTATAAGTTTGTCCAAAAAAAAAGGATATGGAAATGATACGTCTCTAAGGAAAGAATGGTAAAATGTTTGGGTATACGGTAGGACAACGTTTTAAATCTTTATGTATTTCTGTAAAAAGTCTTTCAGTTTGATTTATATGTTTGCGAAATAAAAAATTATTGTAAGAAATATTACACACCTATCAGGAACGGAAAACTGATGTAATTCGATTTCCTGTTATACGTAGTGTTTGTTGTAAAGATGTTGAACCTAAACAGTCGAATTTATTCCTTTCTGATTATTTATGTATTTATGGCATTGTTTTGAGCAATATAGAAAAAATGAGAGATTTCTAGCTTTAAACTATGAGCGTGAAAGTCTTCCAAAAATTTAATTTCTCTCAAAAATCTAATGTTAATTTTTTAAGGTTTTTCTACAGACGTAAATACTGACTGTTGCAGTCTATGACAGAACGTTTTCATTTCGAGTTTTGTTGTGGGATATATCGTTTATGATTTAAGAAGGTTCATTTTAAGTAATTAAACAGTATGCTCAGAGCCGTTAATCAAAGTTAGTAGGAATGCAATTAAAGGAACAAAAGTGGACCTTAAAATGTGGTTTTTAATCAAGCTTTGAAAAGGTTTTTTATTGTTACCGGAATTTAAATCTGATATTTTTTTATATACATTGTTTGTTCTTTGGTTTGACAATTTGTTAACAGAATATTAAAATTATATGTTATCTTAGTATACGGCAGTAAGTGATTTGATACATTTTTTACAAACACGAAAATAAATATTTGTACAATTTCGATGTTAAATAATTAATGTGTGTGTATGTAGGTATATTCTTGCCAACACGTAATACGTTTTTGTCTTTTCTGTATGTTGTGTTCTAAAAATAAAAATGATTTTTTAAACTTTGACATATTTTCAAAGAAATAATTATTCTGTTTTAACGGTCTTTGTGCTTTGAGGTTTATTAAAAATCTGTTTTTTTTTCTGAATTTAAGATCAAAAGTGGAATGAAAATTAATTAATAACACAACAATGAAAACTCCAAATGAAAATTAATAAGAAATGTAAGGTGAGAATTCGCGGCTATATTTTATTACTTGAGAGAGAGTTGTAAAAATTTATTCGGTGTGAAGTTATTTTCTTCGAGTAGAGTGAACGCTGTATCGTGCCTCTGAAAAATTAAAAAATTGTTAGGTACCAGAAGATAAATTACATTCAAGTACATAATTTGATGCTGTGATAACAAGAATAATAGTAGTAGTAGTGGGTGATAATAAGTAGCTAATCACAGAAATTTGATTGATCATGACTGTAACAATTTATACTTAAGTATACTACAAAGTACATTTAAAACTGATTAACATTTAAGGGATATTTAAAAATATTACTTTGAAATTTATAAGCTGTGCTAATAAAATTTAAGAAACTGAAACTGTAAGAAGGACCACTTGCTCGTCCAGGCTCCCGAGGCCCGCACTTTGGTGGTTACGATTTTTATGGGTACCTCACCGTATACAGACATTCAAAGTTTTGCCGCCCTTTATTACTGGTTTAAGAAAACAACAAATAATCCACACTAACAGCGAAGTTAATTGCAGCACGGAAATTATTGGACTAATTTTTTATATCTTAAACACGCCTCATTTCAAGGCCTACAATTAAAATTGGATTTTAGGAGTAGAATTAAGTAAATGTAAAATTTGCATCTCTACATTTGGTAAGGGGTTAACTCTTCTAATTATCGCCTTGCATCCAAAAGCACCTTCTGAATGCCATATATAATGTTGGTTTATTCATACTTAGTTTTATGATTTCTTTCCATTCAAAGAACTTGTAAAATTTTAAACTTGAACATATACAGTGAGTTTCACCTAAGATGCAACATTTATGAGTTGAATTACATTGGCTACCATGACAACAATGCATTGTGTTTTGTTATGTGTTATTAGTTGCTGTGGATACAAGCTTTATGAACTGAAAAACGTCCCAGATAAAATGCAATATTACTTAGTGCATGTTTATTAAAAATAGTGAAAAGGAAAAAGTTACAAATTTAAATATTTACAGCAAATTCTCAAAAATTCCACCATTAACAGCTAAACAATAACCTAAACGATTATAAAAATTATTAAATACTGAGTGTAACACCTTTGGAGTTATTGATTGAGAAGCTTCTTTAATTCTTTGCTGAAGTTCTTTTAGATTCTCGATTTCATCAGCATACACTTTTGTTTTTAAAAAGCACCAGTAAAAAAATCAGTAGGTGAAAGATCTCGGAAACGAGGTGACCAGTTAATTTTCCCTCAGCGTCCTATTCAATGATGAGAAAGCTCGTTGTTTGTGTTGTGCGCAGGACATCCATCGTGTTGAAACCATGCATCATAATCCAGATTTAGAGTATTGAGAGCCGGAATTATCTGACTTTGTAGTAGTTCAGATAGATACTTCTCACAGTTAACATTACCATCAATAAAGAACAGACCAATAATTTTATTGTTGATCAAGCCAGCCCAAACATTTACTTTTTATGGATACTGAGTCTTACTTTCTTTATATAAACATAAATTATTCCTGCTCCAGTAGCTAACATTTTGAGAATTAACTTCGCCTGTCGCAAAAAAGTTGCTTCATCGGTAAACAAAATTCTATTTTGAAACTGGATATTTATTAATTCTTTCAGAAAGTGTCTCACAGAAGTTAATTTTTTTTAATAGTCATCGTTTTTTAGCTCTTGATAATTTTGAATATGCTAAGAGTAAAACTTCTCGTTCTTTAGTAATCTACTTATACCCCGATTAAAGCAATACAAATTTGAAAATACTACAAAAATTTAATTTTTCTTCTTACTTCTCGGAGATGCCACCTGTATACGATACACACCTTGCACACGTATTTGACTTACTTTTACTAATACTTTGGGCTTCTACAGTAACATACACAGTGTGGGATTAAAGTATGGAATATTATTAAAAAAAAGCGAACTCAACATGTTTTTTAAAAACGCTGATACAGGTCGATTTGAGTTTTTAAAAATAATGTCAACATTAAATGTTCAGCTCGATTTTTCTCAGAATTTTTGTTATGCAACCTTAGGATTTATTTGCATATCATGAAGGGAAGAAAAATCACTATCGGATTCCATTTGCATAACAAAAATTCTGAAAAAAATCAAGCTAAACATTTAATGTTGATATTATTTTTAAAAACTAAAATCGACCTGTCTCAGCGTTATAAAAAAAAACGAGTTGAGTTGGCTTTTTTTATAATATTTCAAAGTCCGATGGAAACGTTAATTGCAGGGCCTACTTTATAAGCTTTTGTAAAGCA
The DNA here is from genome assembly GCA_011009095.1 of Ignelater luminosus. NCBI lineage: Eukaryota > Metazoa > Arthropoda > Insecta > Coleoptera > Elateridae > Ignelater > Ignelater luminosus. The sequence continues at coordinate 37,763 of VTPC01005924.1, forward strand.
AACAAGGAAAGCTAAGAAGATAATTGGGGCACTTGAAGTACGTACATTGCTAATAGACTCAACCTCTTAACTTTTCATTTCTGCTGAAGATCGTCTTTCTGTAATACTACGCTTTTTAATGACCGGAGATTCTCATCACTCACTCGTGTATCTTTTCAAAATTTCGAAAGCAGTGATTTCAAGAACTATTCCAGAAGTGTGTGCAGCAGTTATAGATGCGTTCCAGGAATATGTTAAGATAAGCATTTGAGAAATTATTCTAGATAATGTTAAACGGCAATTTATGAATTTATTAACGTCTTACAATACTAATACTTACTATTATAATATCGGTTACGACTGAAAGAAATCTGTTGAGATGTCGCTTACTTCAGTGGTTTCAGTTGATAAAGGAGTAGTTAAATACCTGGGAGAAGGACAGGTGCCGAATAGGAAAAAGATAGAGACAGGCGAAATACTTGGTATTCTGTTTGTGTGCATTGATGTCCTTGAGAATTTTCATGGAACGGTGGCTACTGGAAAACGTCAGAAGCTTAAGAAGAAGCAAAATTATTCTGGGGCCATTGTGGCGTTGTTAAATTTACAACGGATTGTTGCAGATGGCAAAATTCGGAAAAAACGCCAAATCCATGCTGTTGTTGACGTGATGGAGGATTGTTGTATTTTCCTAGACGGGCTTCAAAAAATATTGTATTTATTATATGTATTTGACCATAACCTTAGAATATTGCGTTGGAAGTTTACGCAGTTATGTGGGCACTTGATCACCGACTAAGCAATATTAATCTCTTTCACTATTTTTATTTTAAATTTTCTTCATGATTGAACATATTTCATTTACTAACAGGTTGTCACATTTCCTCTTCTGAAATATTTGTTTCTGGCACTCTTATCAAGGGTCGTTGCTTCTTCATCTGCAATTGCAAGTATATTTGAATTCTCTTTGTGTTTTGGTTCTTCTCGTCCCCCTCAACTTTATTTTGTGTTAGTTGCAAACCTTAGAATTAAATCTAGACTTGCTAGAAGTCGGAAAATTATTATTGGATTTCTTCTTCTCTTTTCAGATGTTTCGAAATAAATTTGAATACAAAAGTATTGCCCAATTGGGCACGATCGACGGAAAACATATAGCTATTAAAACTTCAGTAAATAAGGGCAGCGATTTTAAAATTGTAAAGGGTATTTTGGCATAGTCCTTTCTTCTGTAGTGTACACAAATTACAATTTCATTTACGCCAATGTAGGATATCAAAGATGGATATCCGATGGAGGTGTCCTCAGAGGGACTAGATCTAATAAATTACTTGAAAAAAGCAAAAGGAACCTTTTTTCTAACAGTGCACTCTCGGGAAGTGATCAAACGACTCCATACATTTTTGTTGGTAAGGTTTCTCCTTACAATGAATATGATGAAACCGTATTCAGGAATTTTGGACACAGGGTTCAAGTAACAGAATTTTTAACTATCGTCTCTGGAGGTCCAGATGGGTGTCAGAAAATGTCTTTGGAATTTAAAGTGTTGCGGAAACATTTATTGTTACAACCTGAAACAGTAACAAAAGTGGTATCATCTATTTGCATAATTATTCCAGACAAAATTCTTTAAAAGTATATAATCCTCCTGGAACATTCGACAACGACACAGAAACAATAAAGCCCAGATTTTGGAGATGTGATACATCAGAACAGACTTTATTTATAAATTTACGTAGGCTACGGCGAAGAAGTCCAATGGATGCTCAATGTGTGAGGAATACGTTTAAAGAGTATTTTATAACACCAGAAGGGAAGAGTTTTGGCAATACCATGTTTGTTGACAAATTTCACAAAATTAATAGTTATGAAATGTATAAATAAATAAAACGTACAACGTATAAAACAATGTTTTTATTACCTCTGTATCCTGGCTTTCCTTGAGCTTATCTTTGTTCATCAGAAACATCATTTGAAACCATTTACTTTTGTAAACATTCTCTGTACTATTTCTGGATGTACAACTCTTTTTCTTCTTTAATTCGCTGGCGAAATGACTCTGCAGATATCTTATCACTTTTTCTCAATTTCTTCTTTGCCTACATCCAGTTTCATTCAACGCTAATTTCCATCAAAGCATTTTTGTGTTTATAATTTCTGCTTTTTGTGTCCTACAAGATAGCACGTGGACAATAAAAATCTAAAAGGGTTATAACCTCTTTATTGGTTTAGTCCATTTTAGCATGCAAACAAATATCACTCTATATACATCCGTCCACTAAGGAATTCTGATTGTAACTGAAAAGTGTAACAACACCTAGCTTGCTAAATCGATAGCTTTTGAATTTCCATTGCTTGGTTCGGGTCAGCTTTCTTTCATTCGGACCGACTTCAGTCGGTTTCCAGTTTGGCATTTCAATCAGGTTGTTTTGTCGAACGGTTATGTCAAATGAAACGTTTCCGCTGCCTACAGCATTGCCAATCAGGTTGGCCGAAAGTGATACATTGTAAAGAAAATATTATCGTTTTGATTACCGTAAATGCTGCAGGAGATATTGGGCCACCTTTAACTTTATACAAATTTGAAAGGATATACTTGCACACTATGTTAGCATGCCTATCAAGCTGGGGGTTGGGAAAATACAAAAATAGATCAATGGCCTGCGAAATATTTTATTAATACTTTGCAAGTACTTTTATCCTTATGTATTATGAAAAGGTCTTGATCGCCCAATCATAGTAAGGGAATCATTGAAAAGGAAATTATTCTGGTTATGTTTGTATCCCAACACAACCCACATGCTACAACCCTTTGTTCCGTTAAAAACAAAGTGGAAACAAACTGTAAGAAATTGAAGACTTCATCATGAGGGGAAAAGTATAAAGAAACAAAATGTACCAGCCGTACTTAATGAAATAATAACAAAAAACAATTTCACAGCTACAATGAAAATGAATTTAGAAAATGTGGGCTGTATTCTGTCAATCTGGATAATGTAAATTGTAAAAGATGCGCTTTACGAAATGTACCAACAGAAAATGCTAATGAAGATAAGTAGAGGATATCACATTTAGATTGTTTAAGAGTCCAAAGTAAAGGGTTACGAACTACAAACATTTAGAGTATGGCATAATCTAAATAATTATCCTTTAGATAAAAAATACGAGAAACTACATATCTGGACATTATTCAAAGAAGATGCGGAATCTGAGAAACTAAAAGCAATAGAAAATAAAAATGACTTTTAAAGTAACATTGAACCAAATGACCAGCACTTATAAAAACTTGATTATAAATGAGAAAATTGCAATATCACTGAAAGTGGAGAAATAATTACAACTGAGGCAAACAAGAATGAAAACGCTGAAGGAAATGAAAATAAACCGAGAATAGTAATTGTGAAGAAGAAGAAAAAGAAAGAAAAGTTGAATGTAGAAGTTGCGGTATATAACTATGAAAACAAAAACGACAAGAAACAAAGAAAAAACATGTATAAAATAATCGAGAAAACAAATGAGAAGAAAACAAAAGTACCAACAGAAATGAATCTAGATAGAGGCAATACAATTAAGAACAAAAATTCCAAAGAAGATAGGCCAAAAGTAAACACTTTAGGCAATATTTTATTAACTAACTGCAATAGAGAAAATAATAATCAAAAACAGTTTTCAGCTATTTTCTACTACAAAAGGCATTAAAGAAATAGAAGGCAATTTTCTATTAGTCAAAAGGAATAATAAATTAAATAGTATAACTTACAAAATCAAAATTTTGCTTAAAATACTTACATAAAATCATATCCTTTAAAAACAATAAAAAGCAATCAATTTTGTTTGTCATTACACCGAACCTATCGAGATTATAGTGCCAAATACATACTTCTTTTATTTTAATGATTTGTCAGCCAGATATTTACAATTACAGATGACGTACTTAAACATCAGTAATAAGAGTTTTTAATACAATTTTATGTTATTTTTAACACCAATAAACATAAAATAAAAATAATGAATATCAACAGCTGAACTCTTCCTCTTTAAAAAGGTTTTCTTTTTATTCCCATACGATAATAGTATCGAAAGTTATTAAATTTTTCGCCAAGACTCGCTATGCGACTTCTACCCAGACATAAACTTATAATTTAATTTAGTCAAAAACGGCTGGAGATATAAAAAACTCCAAGAATACTTTTTTTTGTAAAAATTTATGCTTTTTAAAACATTTTTGTAACTATTAGAGTTTCAAAACATCTTTAAAAATACATTTCTTGAGTCTTTTAGGCCAATTTTTTTGAGGAACTAAGCAGCAGTGGGAAACACCTGGGCCGAGGGAACTCTTTCTATTTTTAATCTACAAACAAAACTTAACAACTTCCCATAAAAATCTATTGAACAGGTTTTAATGTCAGCTTTATTCTCTAGTAACTGGGCTACTAAACGTAATCGATAAATTTATAGATTTAATAAATGTTTAGCATAAAAAGAAGAAAATATAAAATGGTCCTAATATCTGTTTTATTCTAGGTATTTTCACCGCCAACAAGTAAATAAAGAAAACACATTTTCCACGTCACAACCACAAGCCCATGAATACTTTTTGTAATCTGTCAAATATTTTTTTCTGTGGACATCGCTTGTGTCAAATTTGAAACCGCAATTGGTTTTTAGTCTTTGTATTTCAATTTTGTCTAATAAGTACCTAGTACATGATGGTTCTGTTTATAAACTGAGCTCATTTTCCACAAATAGACGCTTACTATAACACTGCATCTGACTAGAATAGTATATTGCACGGCATCCAAACACACTTAGGTAACAAAGTGGTTGCTTTTGACGAAGCGCGCGCTAGATTGCTCAAACGATGCAGGATGCGCACGTACACTATTCAACCATTTATCTTGCAATTAAGTCTTATATTATTGTGCTTATGAAATCAGGTACTGCTCCGGACCACCCACCGGTGGAGCGTACTCAAACAAGAAAAAATTAGTTTTAGTAAAAATACTGCGTTGCTTATTATTTGTTATTATAAAAAGTTAATATCTTGTTCTTCGAAATTTCTGGGGGTTGCGCAAACCAGTAAACCATTGTAAGAATAATTTTTTATTTCAATAAACGCGATTGCTTCAGTTTACTAACTAACCAAAGTTGTTAGTTGTGGTAGTGGTAAACTTATCAACTTTTCGTTCTGTATGTTTATTGTTTATACGCAACAAAAAAAAGGGACCAGTTATTGAAATACTGAGAGTTTACCAATCTTAGAATCTGCAGGTGGTTAAAAGTGTGATATGTCATTTTAAAGGGCAAAAAACAAGAACATTTTTAAAAATGTTTGAACATAATTACCCATTGGATTTCTCTCTTTTATAGCCTTATAAAGTAAAAGTTAAATTTTAGAGTTATAATTTTTTTAACTTTCTCCGAGTCTAATTTGTTTAATCACTTGTAGGAGTGGATGGAAATGACTAAAATTGATAGAGTAGCTATGAAAGATTATAAGATTATCATTACCTTTAAATTAAAAGTTTCCAATAGTGCGGTGTTCATATTTAAATAGGGCAGTACGTCCAATTGGGTGAAATTATGAAAAATGACAATATCTCAAAAACCGTGACACTTTGTATAATAGTATATTAGGTTAGACAAGTTCCAAATCATGTCTTCTACCACCCCTTTTCGGATATACCGCGGTGAACCAAACACCCTGTATATTACTTATTATAATAGAAAATAACTTCCTATTAAACTTCTTTACCCACTTAATTTATTAGTATCATTATTCATGAGCTTGCCGAAAATCTGCTAACTTTAAATTTAATCTAGCGTAAAATAATAACTTTGGTACCTAGCATGCTTCTCCATTTTGTGTGCAAGTGCAGGTGGTAGTCAAATACTGGAATTATCCCATCTTGCCGAAATCCCAATTGGACATTTTAAGAGAGGTAGTATACCTAATGATAGATCTCTTTAATGTATATCGTTTGGTATACAAACCTCAAAATATCCAATTTTGGACTGATCTTGTTGTTACAATTCTAACAACTAATCTAATCGAGTTTTTCGGGAAAATGGGAAATCTTGAATGTCGGAAAATTCGGCCCACTGGGAACATCCGCTTTGTAGGTAATCACCAAATGCTCAAATAGATCAGTGGTCAGATGACGATTGTGGTTGGCTGCTACCGTTGTATAGGTGGCACATAGGTGTATGGATAATTATTAATCAGTAACGTGATCCGAGACACTGGAGTAATGTTAATCAGTTACTGCTTTACCAAAAAAGAAATTTTAAGTTGCCATTTGAAAGAAATGTCTACGTCCTCATTACTTTTTTTTACGATCACACCGTATATGTTTGTGCTAG
>VTPC01005926.1:0-30462 GCA_011009095.1 Ignelater luminosus
CTTGCAACATAATATACTCTTGTCATGCTAAGACCTGTACACAGCTTTTACTGTTGCTTCATAGTTGCCTCTACATTGTCACTGCCCAAAATATTTAGTTGAAATGCAGTTTCAAAGGAAAAATTAACACAATAAGTTGACTGATTACGATTCATTGACCTTTTCAGCGCAATTTTATAAAACATACAAGTGATAAATAAAAAAAAGTAATAAAGAGACTAATTATTTAATTATTAAATATGGTTTTGTCATAACCATTTTAAATCAGATACAAGTGCTATATGATCAGAAGGAAAAACAATGCTTGGTAAAGCTACGTGTTGCATGAGTTCCTCGTTACTAGGTAAAGGAATAACTTGTGCAACTTGAAGTTTGTTTCTATCATAAAAAATATAATCTAAACATCCAGCAAAGCCAGCAGTGTAATTTGTAAATTGGGGTGTTCCACAGGCACTAGCTAATTGGTAAGGTTGAGAAAGGCTCAGATTTCTGACAGCTTCTTCTTTATCTTAAAAGAAAATATATAAATTAATCACATAATATTGCACAACTTATCTAAGAACTTACTGCTTTCCCAATCGATGAAAGTTTCTGCAACACTACCTGTTGTATATAATTGATAAATTCCACATTCTGGTACGCTGTTAAAATCTCCACAAAATATAAGTGATATCCTGTGGTTAGTCTACAAATGCAGGTAAATAAGGATTATATTATTATTGTTTATAATTATCATACCTTGGATTTTAATTTTTCTATAATATCGGCCACATATCGAATAGCCAACCCTCCTTGTAAAAGTCTTATATGATCAGCGTCAGGATGAAAATATAAATGTGTGTTTGCAACTAACACTATTTCATTATGTTCAATTGATTGCAAACAAGTTGTTTGTACTGCAGTAGTCCTCTGCAAAACTCGTTCAGCAAGCTTTTCATTTTGTGATACTTTTTCCCAAATATCAGCAAAAAGTGGATTTTTATTCAATTCTTCACCCAAGACAATACTATTTGATTCTACATGCCTACAATTGAACATTTATAATAATAAGAAATCTAAATTTTTTTTAATATCCTACTTAAAACGATTTCTATTAAAAATACAGGCCAAACCTTCAGCTACTAAGCCACCTTTTAATTGAAATGTGGACTCATAATCTAAGCTGCTGAATACTGGCTCTAAATCATGCAAATAGACTTTCTTGTCCAATTCTTGTAAACAGATAATATCAGCATTATAGTCTGAAATACTGAGTTATCACAAATAGATTACTAATTTGTTAAAGCCAATGTAATACCTATAAGTTCTTTCAAAATAAGTTGTTTTCGGTAGTCTATATTTAAAGCATAGGGTGGGCAATATGGATATAAAGTAGTTCTGGAAAAATCAGAATCGCAGTATAAATCAGCTAAGATATTATAAGTTACAACTCTAAATCTACAAATAAAAATGATTAATATAACTGTTATGTTGAAGTATTAACCGTATTACTCTTTTCCAGTTGCTCTTTGTTTTGTGAATTGATGGCGATTTTCAAAAGGACAGAATCCTGGGCTTGCTTCTACTTTAACATCTGATACAGCTTCTGCTGTAGGTCCAACAGATGTTTGATTTTTAGGAATACAATTAATTTTTAAATAACTATTAATATCCTCATTTCTTGGCATAAAAACAAAACCGCTACCAATCTGTGTCCAATCAGCTTTATTTTCTGATTTATACCATACAAAATCAGATAAATGTTTCTCCGTAAACACTGTTTCATACTTTGTTGGATAAACTGGAAAATTTGCTAATATAGAAGTTGGAAGTGTTACGGCATCAATCCATGGTGAGTTTATGATAATATTGTACTCTCGTTCAAGCACTTTTAATATAATACTATTGTTTAACTCAAGCTTAAATATTTCTCTACAAATAATATCACCATCCACTTCGGTACCATTTAAAATTAATTTAGCATTTATTGGTATACTATTATCTGAATCTTGACCATTCTTCTTCTTCTTATTCTTTTTATTAACAACTTTCTCTACATTCACAGTCACTCTATTTAAAAATGTGTTAACATCTTCTTTAAGCTGTCTACAAAAATTGAACTGTCGATCTACTTTTAATTCAGGATTTGTGTAATGAAAAGTAATTTGAAATTGTTCTGAATCGTTCAGATGCCTTAAGTATGCCTTATCCATCTTAAAGATGTTTTTATGTAAAAATCGACAACAGTAGTTAAGTGATTTAAAATTTAATAATTTATTTAAGTTTATTAACAGACTCATTTATACATTTGTGAGATTGAGGTTATGAGTTCTAAAAACGTGTCAAAAAAAAAGATTTCTATAACCTTTGATGGCTTTGATTTAGAGATGTGTCAATCGTGAATGATTCGGTCATTTCAATTCAATCACTTCTCAGTATTGAACGACCGAATCTCACTCGTACTTGACCGATCAATCGCGAATGTCATAACATAACGTTCAGCGGAGAAACCGATTGCAACGAAATGAACGAATTCAATGAATGCATTCAAAGACCGAGATGTCGGTAGGCACCTATCGTACCGAATTAAATGAAATGAACGAGTTTCGCTGATCTGCATTTAGTGACTGCATTATTGCAATATTTGTGCTACTAGTTAGGTTAGGTAACTGATGTTCTGTTACTGAGGTATATTATTCTGTATTATATATAATAGTAGAAATATAATTTTTGAATGCCAGATGGTGTTAAAAACAAAAACGCTTATAACGTTATCAGAAGTCAGCATTGACCACAGTACACGGTATAACATATACCGCAAAAATGCAGTAGAAATTCTATATCAATCGATCGTAAGTTCGGTAGATCGATCTCGATGTTCGACGCCATTGTGATTGTATTAACGCGCTGTAAATGAATGGGAAAAGTGAACGATTGATGATTAATTGAAATGATTCGGTCACTTTCGGAACCAATCACTGATTGATACGATCGTTATAAATTGAACGAATTACCCATCTCTACTTTGATGTCAAACTGAAATACAATATTTATATAGGTTGATTCGCAAGTAAAGAACGTGTATTCTATGTATAGTATGTATTAAAATATGAGCATCAAATATCACAATACATGATTACTCTGCGAACATATAAAACAACTATGGCTTTATAGCATAAATCTTGCATAAGTTTAATTTAGATACCTTGCATTTCGGTTTGTAGACATAATGTATTCCGAGATATAATAATCTACCTAATGATCTTGAAAATAAGATCTTACATTGTTATGAATGATATACTATCAGTAAATAAATTTCATATTGATTTACTTATGTAAATCTATGTAGATCTAATTGAAATTAAATAAACTAAGAATTAGCAAACAAAAACTCTTTTAATTCTAGATTTTGTTTATATTAATACGGTTTCTTAACCAATTACCAATTCCGATAGTTATAAATATTACTGCAATCCCTAAATGATATATTCCATATGCAAGATGTTGGTCTCTGGGATTTAAAGCCCATCCAATATCACCAGTAACAAGACATAATGTTGTGAGAGTCTGTAATATTAAAGCTATCAAAGTATTTAAACCGAAAACCAACCCATAACTATCCTCTAAAATGTATTTAGCCACTTCCGACGATGCAATAGTTATCACAAAATGGTAAAACCCACCAAACGCAATGTAACATGCGTAACTTACTAATATGTACTGAGTTTGCGAGCTAATTAAAAGAACAGTTCCTGATAAAATGGAGCAGATTGATAAAACCAATTCGCCTTTTTTCTTCCAATCGGTTTTCATAAAACCTGTAGATAAAGCACCTAGACATCCAACTAAAGTTAATAAAGCTTCAACTGTTCCATTATGAAGTGAAGAATCTGAACCGGAGTGTATCTCAGACCATAAAGGTTGTATGTATGCTTGAATCTGTATAAAACCACAAGTGGACAAAGCCCACCATACTGACCACTTAGCCACATATCTGTTTGAAAAGGATTCGAGAAAATGGTTTTTCATTAAAACAAATGCCGTTTGATATTTTCCTTTTTTTGATGTTAGTACTTGTTTTTCGGGATCTTGATGGAAATAAATACTTTTTGGAACGGACGGCAATAGTAAACTCCATATTACTGCTGATATCATTGCTGAAAAGAAAGATTCTTAATTAATCATATTCTCTAGTTGTATCGATCGTGCTTTAGAATGCTTTAAGTACGTGTTGCATCTCTCATGAGTAAAGGTTTAAAGTAAAGGACAATCAAAACAGAATCATATGGGGCATTTTTATAATTTGTTATTGAAAGCACGGCATCATTGCATCGTTGTTTATTGTTCTGATTTCAGCTAGAAAAGGTGATTTAGGTGTTCTAATATTCTGATTAGGTAAGGCTCGAAATAGAAACTTAGTAAGTGGCTTGTCCAAGGATATACATTTTTGTATTAAGAGCACGGGATATTGTTATCAGAAACGAAACGGGAATCGGTAAACCAACGGCAGGTAACAGACATTTTGAATCAGATGGTATTTATTTGTAGAAGGCAATCTAGAAATGGTATGAAACTAAAGTTAATTGCGTTAATCATTTTTATTGTGTTAATTCAAATCTTTGATAAGGATTTGTGATATTCTTAGAACAAGTTCTAAATTTGTAATTTAGATCAAATAGATTATTGTCAAAGTTCAAAGAATTTTCAATAAACATATTAAAATTATGACAAAAAATAAAATTGTTATTAAGTATTCTATGAAATCCAGGAACTAATTGAGCAATAATTGTTTATTTGGTATTGTATATTTTATCTTTCAAGTTTTCTTATCAGATGGCGGGAAAGATTCTAATAATAGCAGAATAAAACAATAACGCATCATCGGCTCAATTAGACCTCCGCGGGTTTCTAATTTGTTAGATAAATTACTATCTTTTGCATTTCCCATTTCTAAATCGTTGCTCTATTTACATAACTAATTCTCTGATTGTCTATCAGTTTTGAATTTTTAATAAATTGCAAATAAACAGTTTTGTTGTTTAATTTCAATATTTTTTATAAACCTTTGTTAACCAACAATTTTCTTTTTGCATAGAAGGATAACGGAAAAAAATGAACGTTAATCAGTTTGTCTTCCAACCTGCTATATAAATTCTCAGAGTGACCGCTCATCTACATCTTGTTTGATTAAAGAGTTTAGCTGAACTCTGTTTAAAGCAGTCTAAAACCTTATACAGTGTCTCCAAGATAAGGATGCACAGCATGGGGATCTTGGAAACGGTAAGAGATACACGATCGGTTAAATGGGATGAAAGTTGGCTATTTATAGGAACCTTTTTGTTGGCGTTTGCAAAACCTAGATATCTTGGATAGTTTCAGAGATATTAATAAAAAGTAGATTTCTCGATTTTCGTTATTATTTTGTCTTTTATTGATTTAAAGAGATATCGGAAAACTAAAACCACTTTTCCTTTGCCACTTTTCGTTCTGTATTAAAATACGCTAACAAAATTCCTGTACAATGTTTCGGTTTCGAGTAACCATCATCAACCTCATTTTTTTAAATAGGCGGAAAAACAATTGAAAATTGTTTTAGATAGCTCTTGTTATCAGGATTCTAATGATGTAAACATGATAGGGTTATTTTGATTTCTTATGCTATAAATTAATGCATTCTGCAGTACCCTGGCCTGCACGATCACCTGATCTAACACCGTTAGCTTTTTTTCCTCTGGGGTTATGTCAAGAATCATGTGCTCAACCAAAATTTTAAAGATGAACAGCAATTATTACAGTTGGTCACAGCAGTGTTCAACACAAAGAAATCAAAACCAAAGTAACCCTATCATGTTTACATCATTAGTATCCTGACAACAAAAGCTATTCAAAACAATTTTCAATTGTTTTTCTGCCTATTTAAGAAAATAAGGTTGATAATGGTTACTCGAAACCGAAACGTTGTACAGGAATTTTGTTTGCGTATTTTAATAGAAAACAAAAAGTGGCAATGGAAAAGTGGTTTTAGTTTTCCGATATCTCTTCAAATAAATAAAAGAAAAAATAACGAAAATCGAGAAATCTATTTTTTATTAATATCTCTGAAACTATTCAAGATATCTAGGTTTTGCAAACGCCAACAAAAAGGTTCCTATAAATAGCCAACTTTCATCCCATTTAACCGATCCTGTATCTCTTTACCTTTTCTTAAAGACACTATACGAGGAAGAAAACATAGGGTAACTTCCACACATTAATTATATATTGTGCTGGCTGTGGTGGAATGCGCAAGATTTCGCAGACATTCAACCTAGTTTTGCATGTCCTGTCCATATCATACAGCCAGAGAGTAATTTTTAGGAAGAAATCCTATTATATCTCCCCATTTTGTGGCGACACTACCAAAACATTGTGCCCACATGGCGTTTTGCAGCTCAGTTCTCTGTTAAAATGGTACTATGCCCAAATACTCTATTAGATCTGATAATCTGAAGAGTATCAAATAAGATCGTCATACGGGAGCTGTTTATTCACATCTTGATCTTTAAGACTGCCTTTATAAGATTTACTATAAAGGAGAATGGTTACCACACCACATTTTTGTTGATCTAAAAGAGGACTGTATTAAAAATAAGGCATCGTCATCCGGTAGTCTACAACAGAGAAAAATCGGTGATTTAGATCAGGTTGTCTCCTGTTATATTCCATTACCTTGTGGGCAACTTCTACTAACAATGGATCTTACTGAGGTCCAAAAGAACAATACAATAAGTACTTAAAAATGAGTTTGGCCATCGTGTTAAGTCTTAGAAAGTTTCAAATCTGCAAACCTAATCATTAAAATTATTGCCGATTCTTTTGGTTGTGCATTAATGCTGAGGGAAAGAAGGTTTTAGCTTGCTTTAGATAAAACAACCACGTTTGTATAATTCCATTAAGCTATGTATAGTATTCATGATGATATGGCTATGATTACTTAACATGGTGCTACCTTCAGGATAGTATTTCCTAAAGACTTGAAGCTTCTTGACACATAAGCATGATAAGCGTCCTCGTTATAAAGTGTTCAAAATCAAGTTTAGCGCATAGTATAAAGATATAAGTCGATAACCGTAGGACAAGTTTTAGGATGCATAAAATGGTACGAGACGGTAGATGTTAACTAAAGATGCGAAAGCGCCACATTATAAGCTCCTGATTCACGCTGAACATCTACAACTTACAGCTTTTATTGCAGTTAAATTAATCTTTGCCACATATATTGGAGAAAGCAGTAAGTGGGGGATCGAAAATGATCATCTAAAGGTCTTCATCGGTCTGCTTTAAATCTTCAAAGAATCTCGGAATGTGCCTATTTCCGATTTTTGAACTACTGAACTTTTCTTGTTTTATTAAGAACAATTATCGAACTTTCTTGAACTTTATCAAGATTACTTTGCCTAGTGCAGTACGGCCCACTTTTCAGCATAAACAGATTTTTGATTGTTTTGCAACTATCCATCAGTGTCCTAAACAACTAAGAATAACTTATGGGATTTAAACCCGCTCCCCCAGAAAATATCCCGATGCGATGCCCTGTCGGCTCCACCTGCATCTTTGTCTTTAATATTAATTCTAGGGCAATACGTTAGTTTCGAGAGATCTCTACCTGTTTTACTACCGTATGCAATGCAAACTCTGTAGATCACCCAGAAATAATAACCTTGATGCAGCGGATTTTTAACAAATACAACGCTGTGTAACAAGTATACTTGTTATCTGTAGTAATGTACAGTTTTTAAACAGATGGAGGTAAAACAAATGGGCCAGTACGCTTTAGACTTTATTTTCCTGACGATAGAAGTTTCTTTACTATATTGCATAAATTAGAAGAGATTTATATGAAACTATCATATCTTACCAGAAAGTCCAACATAATTAAGGCCTCTATAATCCAGTATATTAAATTCCACTAAAACTTGAGCTAATACAGCAGAGAAACAACGGCCTGCTAATATCGCTGCTCTTGTATGCGATGTGACTTGTGCATAGTACTCTTTTGGTACTTTAGCATAAATATAGGTATAATAAGCAACTTCTGCGGCCATAAGTGTGCCATAAAACACCTGGAAAGAAATATGAAAATTGACAAAGTCTCGACATAGAATGATAGAAGAACATTAATGCTCAATATCCAAATCATCATCACATCTAGAATTATAAATTCTCTTATATCTACAACATAAATAACATAAAATAACACAACATGGATATAGCGCTATAACGTATTCTCATAATCTAAAACCTAAAATCTTTTTTTTATAAATAATATAAAAGACTTACCTCTAATATTTGCACTTCCAGTAGTGTTGTACCCCATAGCAACAAAGAGGAAACCACAACTCCAGCTAATGCTAATACAATAATTATGGGTTTATATCGGCACAAATCAACGATCAGAAACATTATAAATGATTGTGTTAGGTAAGCATAGATAGATATAGGAAATACCTCCTGGACAACTTGTTCCGGGGTAAAATTCCACCATGGTCCCGTTAAATATTCAAAAATAAAAGGTTCGTACGGACGGATTTCTTTTAGAAAACCAAAAATACATAATAATATCGATACTTTAAGCCACTTATTCATGATAAGTTAGATATAAATACAAACAAGACTTTATTAAACAGCAACTAGTGCATGACTAACTTTAGGTAGGTTAATTAATTGCGCCTTCCCCTCTTCTTTCAAAATGCATGTAAGTATAATATGTAATAAAGACAATCTGACTTAATCTATAGTAAAACAATGTTAAATGCGGAAATTATATTTTGTAAATTTTGAGAGGCCTCGTTTGGATATCATTTAAATAAGATTTATTGGTTGCTAAGGGAAAAATGGGAGGAGTTATATGATATATAAAAAAAATCAAAGCCAATCTTTAATCAATATGACATTGCTTTTTGTCTATCGGTATTTCAAGAGTTTATCGTACATCGAACAAAGGAACACTTTCGATAATGAACAATTCAAATATGAGACTTTCAATTTAGTAGTAAAGTAGGCAAATTTATCAAGGTATTATAATGGTTGTCAACAAGTATTCCAATACTTACAACAGGCAAGCTTATCATCAAAACGAATAAAGATTACAAAACAAAGAAAAACTTTAGGCACATGATTTTAGATATACTTGCCTCGCTGAACAGATAGAGTGATCACGCGTAATCCTTGTGATATTCCCCAAAAAAGGAGGCAATACTGATTACAAGATACGGGAAAAAATAGACCAGTAGAAGCTTAGAAGCGCTACTTTCTAAACTGCGTTTACACGCTGTTATAATTATCCATTCTGCGGCGCGGCATGTATAGAAGGAGGGCTTCCAATACATTTCATATTTTTATCTACTTCTCGAACCACAGCGTGTAACACAAAGGTCTGTAATTGGAAGATACTGGCATTATTTGTATTTGTAGAAATATAAGGTGTGGATAAGAAACAAGAAAATACTAAGATATAAGACACACATTTAAAAAATGTATATCTAGCGTGTCATTTTGTTATGGAACACTCTGCAAAGTCGAGAATAATTCTAGAAAATACAGACAATTGTTTTCTGTATTTTTTTCTCGGTAGCTTTCTTTTGATGTTCCTACAAATAATGCCCCTTTCTTCCAATTACAAACCGTAGGAATACTCGGTAGATAACAACTACAATCAACTAAACTTTTTTAAAAGAAAGCTTGTAATTATTTCACTTCTGCTCTAGAAAACAGAAATCTTAAGGCTATTCTAGAAGACTGCCAAGCAGATATAGGAGTTCGGCCTACAAGAAGACTTACTTATGGTGCCTAATGAAGGATGGAACGACAGATGGCATCTATGTAACAGGCATTCGCAAATGACGGGCTGGCGCTAGTTACTGATCGCTTTCTTAACGTTGCGTAGTCTGCAACAGAATGCAAGTAGCCTGTAAAATCACAGAAAGATGTAACAAAAAAGGCCTCTCGATCAATCCGTCTAAGACTGAAATAATTCTCTTCACCAAGAGAAAGAAAACAGAAGCCTTGAGAGAACTCATATTGTATACTCTAACCCCTGCTCAGGAGGATAAGTATTTGGACAGGAGTCTAAGCTGGAAATCACACGTTGACAAAGTTGTAACCAAGTTAACAACGACGACGGGTAATACGTAAAAGCTGAAATATCAATCCCCAGATAACTTACTGGCTTAGTATAGAGCGCACCACCATTCACCATAAGCTGATTATTAAGATCCAACGATTAGCTTATCTGGACATAACCACTGCAATGAAAACGGTCCTTACAGCCATATTCAAGGTAGTACTACGAGGTTAGCAAACCTCCCACCTCAGATAAGGAAGGAAGTCATGGAAGCTCATCTAAGACTACAGAAACGTAGGGTTATGCTATGGTTTGGAAAAGGAATGAACATACAACACGTTAGAGCCCATTTAGTGAAAAAGGAAGAACATTTGTCCACTTACAGGGTAATCTAAGCAAAGAATCGTATAAAGCTGTATAGGGAGTATTTTCTCACTATCCCAACCAAGAAACAGTGGGAGAGCGAACTGGTCAATTTCCAACTGCTAGTTTTTTATGCAAATAAATCACGCATGAATGATACGCAATCTTGTTTTTTTGTAATGGTTTCATTTCTTCTAATTATGTGGTGTCTTCCGGAATATTGCAGGGTAGTATCTTGGGACCAGTACTGTTCATTATATTTATAGACGATATAGGTGTTACTACATCATATTCAGTGTTTAATCTATTTTTTGCGGCATGGTTTACACAGAAACTAAGTAAGTAAAATGTCCTATCAGCTTGTGGTCAGGTTCAAACCTCCACCTCACTTTGCCACACACGAGGGTAAAGGTAGCATTAAAAACCTGACAACAAAGCCCAGAAGAATGCGGGGGTGGGTACGGGGATAGAGGGGTATAATTTAAAATTACAGCCCTAACCGCCCATGCTCATGTTGGTACTTGGTGTTCTGTGTTGGTAACTATGTAACAGTTTGTTTCCTGATCATCACAATATTACGTGAACATCACTTATCATTACAACGTGTTTGACTGTTGAATGGTTTGCGATTCTAACCTCAAAAGCAGCGCTTGTTATAATTTGCTATTTGCTTATTATATTATAAATTATTGCTATTATTTGTTTGTTTCCATGTTATTATTATTTGTTGTTGTTGGTCAAATTTAAAGACATTCAAAGATTTTTAAGTGTATATTTGTGAGAACTAAAATATGATTACTTGTTATCAAATTGAAATCACTGTAAATATATAGTTTCAAGTCTTTTGTCTAATATTTCTTAAATATAAATAGCAACTAATAAAGGTATTTCTAACAAAATATAAGTTTTTTTTTTAATTAATAACCTTATTTTAGTTATCTCATGATTTCTATACTACCAAAAACAAAAAAGAGCACTAGATATTTAAAAATAGTTATGAAAGAACAAGACCACATGAATAACATTTTTTAATTCTTTTTTGAGATTTATGGAAAATATATGTAAAAAATTAGTCGACAGTTTGCTTGAGCGTTTATATTCAAATTTCCCGCCGTATTTCTAATAATCTCTAACTGCCCAGGAGACCACCAGATGTCGTTTTGTTGCGGGCCTTCTAAAAAGGTTGTTGTCCTGTGTTGCCACACTTGTAACTTTGTAAGTTGTAACCACGTGTTCACAGTGTAAGCTATGTTGGTTTTCGCTGTATCCTCGTTCTCCCAAATTGTATAATTTTTTGCATATAAAGGGTTTTCCAATAAGAGGTGTTATTTTGATATTCAAAGAAAAGTGCCATTTTTTAATATAAATGATCGGATGTTTATTTCATTATAAAGAGGAAGGTATGCCGTTAATAGTGGAAAATAACATCAGGCAAATGACCACCACGACCACGCTTACAGGACAATATCCTTTTCATGAAATTTTCCATAACCAAATCGCAAAGTGGCTGCCCTATGTCCTCGATAGCCTCACGAATTCCATCTTTGAGGTCTTGAATCGACGCTGGGCTGTTGGCGTAGACCTTCTCTTTCACGTGGCCCCAAAGAAAGAAGTCGCAAGGTGTTAAATCACAAGATCTCGGTGGCCAATTGTGATCACCTCTTCGAGAGATAACACGGTCCGGAAACTTTTTCCGTAAAAGATCAATGGTTTCGTTGCTTGTGTGGCACGTAGCGCCGTCTTGTTGAAAGTAAACGTTGTCCAGATCAATACCATCCAATTCCGGCCATAAAAAATCGTTAATCATCTCTCGATAGCGCAATCCAGTCACCGTAACTGTTGCTCCAGCCTCATTTTCGAAAAAGTAAGGTCCAATGACTCCGCCGGACCATAAACCGCACCAAACAGTCACACGTTGAGGATAGAGAGACTTTTCAACAATAACTCTTGGATTTTCTGAGCCCCAGATCCGACAATTTTGCTTGTTGACGAAGCCACCGAGGTGGAAATGGGCCTCATCACTCAAGATGATTTTTCGATGGAATTCTGGATCATTTTCATGCATTTCAACGACCCAATCAGCAAAGACACGACGTTGTTGATGATCGGCCGGCTTGAGTTCTTGTGTTAACTGGACTTTATAAGCCTTAAGACCCAAATCTTTATGCAAAATACGGTGTAATGACGTTTGTGGAATGGCTAATTCCAAAGAACGACGAGGAATGGACAAACCTGGGTTTTCTTTAACACTTTCGGCTACAACAGCAATATTCTCGGCTGTTCTTGAGCGACGTGCACGGGTTTTATTCTTCACATCACTAACTTGTCCCAAGAGCTCGAATTTTTTCACCAATTTCTGTATTGCGGTCCGACAAGGTGCTTCACGGTGACCCAAAAATGTTCGAGTTTTACGAACCGTCTCTGCCAAATTTTCACCATTTTTATAGTGAATTTTAATAATTTCAATGCGTTGTTGAAGCGTGTATCGTTCCATATTTATTAATGGCGTAGTTTCTACTTGTCAAATGTCAAAAAATGATAGCTTCAAAAGTGACATCTACCGAAATAGCGGGTTATTCAAAATAACACCTCTTATTGGAAAACCCTTTATTTCTTTGCTTTTTAATTTACAAAATATTCTTATAAGGAAAGCCTGCAACAGTCTAAATCACTATAATATAGTCCTGCCCAAAGGATGCTTATGGTTAAAATTAAAGAGTATTTAAAATAAGTTTTATTTAGAAGTATATAGGATTTGATAATTTTGACTATAGTCAAAATCTACAAAATCAAGCATCGTCTTTTTGGGCAAGGCCACATTACAATAAGCATATAACATGCTTGACACAAATCTGCAATACAAGCTTACATTGAGTTTCCACTACAAGTCTGCATCAAGTTCACATTACAAGTCAGCATCAAGTTTGCAGCAACCTCGCATTTGCAAACTTATTACCAGTGTGCTTGCCACAACCTTCTTCACCTTACATAACTAATTTGCAGCAAGTCGATACACTTGCTCTATCAAGCTTGTAGCAAGATTGGTGCAAGTTAGTTACGCCGTGCGGGTAATTGTCTTATGCTATATCAATTCTTATTTATTATTTGTACAGTATTCAAATCATTTTGTTTTCTGTAATTGGAATATTGTACTCTGTGGGAAATGAATAACCAAAATCATTTCTGGGAATTTCAAGACAACAGATTGCATCAGTGCTGAATATAAATAAGGCTTATGGGATTCAGAAGGTGAGTTGGTCAAGAAGTAGTAACTGTCATCAGGTGAAGGATTATACTGGGTGATCATTTTAAAATTTCCCACCCTGAATATCTTGAAAACCAACAAAGATATTGGAATAAATCTAAGGGCATTTCCTTATACTGGAAAGAGGAGACTAAACTATGTTAAACAAAGTTTGCAATTAAGATTCTACCCTTAAGCTCCAGTCATCCTCACTTTAAAATTTTAAATTGGATGATATAGTATGTAGCATATCGAATTAAAGGTCTTCAATACCAGAATGCAGTGGTGTTTAAAAAAATCAAATTGGCCATTTGGTTTTCGAAGAATTAATTTTTTTATTTCAGGTACATTGTTAAATTTATTGTAATAGATATTTTACTTTACCTATCTAAAGTTACAATGAATTTCATTTATCATTGCCTAGCAACCTATAGAGCGCAATTCGAGCATCTATTACAATAAATTTAATAATGTACCTTTCTTAAAACAAAAAAATTAATTCTTTGAAAACCGATCGGCCAATTTGATTTTTTCAAACACTACCGCATTCTGGTATTAAAGACCTTTAATTCAATGTGCTACATTCCACATCGTCCAATTTAAAATTTTAAAGTGGGAATGGCCTGAGCTTAAGGGTAGAATCTTAATCAAAAACTTTGTACATAGTTTAGTTCCCTCCTTCCAGTATAAGAAAATGCTTTTGGATTTATTCCGAAACCTTTTTTGGTTTTCAAGATATTCAGGGTGGGAAGTTTTAAAATGATCACTTGGTATACCTGATTTAAACTAGTCAAAGCTGAACTGGATAATAGGCAAGAACAAGAGGACCCTAAGTCTGTTAAGTGGGGTTTTCAGAGGCCACTGCACTTTAAGACATCTATCACTTATAGAAGTGGAAGAGGACCCAACATTTGGGAATGGCAATAATATGTCTTTCTTCTTCCTGGGAGTGCATAAGGATACACTTTTGTACAAGAGTCAGGTAAGTTCAGGCAGAGAACAAAAGAAGGAATAAATAATAAACAGTCGTAAGAGTGGTTGAGAGAATGGTAAGGAAGGGGCCTATGCATGCTTATTTGCTATGCTTGAATCTCCCTTGACCGTTACTTCTTCTTTCACTTTGATTCTTCACTGTATAAATATGTAATATCTCAACAAGCTCTAATGCAACAAGACTTTTAAGTAAAAAAAAAGAAGAGTAGGGGTAGGTTGCTCTAAGTATGAATTATGAGCTTAATACTAAGAAAAATGTACTCAAAACAACCAACATTGATAGTAGTTAACCCAACTTATGTATCTTTGTCGTATTTAATATTTATATTCGGTGCTGTAAAAAAGAATGCTATTGTCTCTCTAAAGAAAAAACACCACGATCACCTTTTTCTAAATGAAGTTAATTTAATCCCCTTGAAATTATGCTTTCTTCAATTTCTCAGGTGTGCAATTAGACATACACAAATTTTAATCAGACAATTCAAACCTTTACCAAAACCATTAAAATTATACCAGGGATTAAATAACGAGCTTAAAAATTAATTATTTCTGTCAATTTTTGAGATTTCATTGATTAAAAACTTCATAAGAATCTATACAATCTTTTCCAAATGAAATTAGTAATTGACTTTATGTCGACTTTTGATATGTTCTTGAGGGAATACATAAATTTCAATTATATCATGCTGAAATTCTTCAAGGAATGCTTTCATATAATATTGGGTTATCTTTTACATTACAATATTTTTGAAAATCCTAGATCATAATCTAAAATTGGTCTTACTTCCAAGACTTAAATTAAATTAAAAAAAGTAAACATTTTGTTTACATCTACAAAGGCAACAACACTGAAAAAGCTTGCACGGGATGCCTGATATGTGATAATCTGGTTAAATATGTATTCAAATAATACTGGTAAATTGTTTACTTATCACATTTATTTCATACATTGTGTAATTCTTAACAATTTGTTTAATAATGTATTGGCATAATCGTAATTTGTAATACAAAAACATTAAGTAAAAAATATCATGTATTTTATTTGATAAAATAAATTATTGTTAAAATCTTATCACATATTTATGATTATCGTTAGATACAATTAATAAACAGAATCTATATTACATCAAGATACAATTAAAAAATACCGTAACTTTTAATATTATTTAAATTCCAAATTAGCAACTAATGCGATATGATCTGAAGGAAACACTTCATTTGGGAGTGCAGTTTTTTCAGATAAAATTGTTTCTTCCAGAAATGGTATACATCCAGCAACCTTAAAACTGTTCTCGTCATAAAATATATAATCTAAGCAACCTTTAAAGTCTCCAGTATAATTTGTATAATCTGGAGTACCACAAGCACTTCCAAATCGAAATGGATGGTTTAGACATATATTTCTGATTAAAGTTTCTGAGGAAAACAAATAGCAATAAAGAAATTTTCATAGATTCGTTACAGCAATTAATTTACCTTCATCTATTTCAAACGTATGCTGTACAACACCTCGTGAAAAAAAATTAAAAACTGCTGATGTTGGCACACTATTAAAATCTCCACAAAATATCACAGATATGCGCATACCTTTACTCTGAAAAATAGATTATCAAAGACAACACTGCCAGTTCTTACAAACTGAAATATACTTACTGATCTTTTATATCTATTGAATACATGTTTAAGATAATCTGTAGCAATACTTGCTTGTAACAAACGTATATCATTGGCTTCAGAATGGTAATAGAGATGTGTATTAGCAACTATGATAATTTCATTGAGTTCTTTAGATTTTAATATAGTTACTTGTAGGGAAGTTGGCTGTTTAACAAAACAATCTTTTATAACATCGCTTTGTCTAATTAAATTCCATTTTTGTCTAAATAACACATTTGATCTTATTTCTGCACTAAAAACAAGCTGCTTGGATTCTAAAAGTCTAAAACAGAAAAGAAGTTGTGTGTAAATTGAACATAATATGTTCATATTTGTAAGGTAAACCTAACAAACTAATCCATTTCAATTTATTTTAGATGTCAGTTGATCATAATGATTTGACAGATTCCATATAATATAAGAATTATGACAGCATCAGATAAACACAAATATATGGATTATCCAAAATTACAGATTAACATTCTCACATTGAAGCTATGTTGCCAGTTCAAAGAAGTACTGACGCTTTTCTAGAATGTTTCTTTTGAACAAATTCTGAATACACAGATAAAAAAATTCCATATCTTTTATGCACATTGGAGAAAAGCTTTCTAAATTCTATAATGATTTTTCCACACTGCAAATTCAAGATCTGGATCTACAGGCAGCTGGCACTGACACTATAAAACCCACCATACCAAATTATAGATCTGATCTATGAACTAGTAGTATCAGTTCATTATTTAAAAGTCATAGTGGCGATTAACCTTAAAAATCTATTTCTGTGCTTTTTATAAACTAAAGAGATTATTAATACTTAATTAAGCAAAGTTCAAATGCATTTAAAAGTTTCACATGACATTTGTAACTTTATTCAATTTATTTTATAACAATGTAACAAGAAAATAATTAAATACTTATAACTTACTTGAATCTGTTGCTGTTATAAAAACATGCCAAACCTTCAGAAATTCTGTTCCCTTTTTTATGAAATATACTCTTAAAACTCTTAGCAAGTTTTGGTTTAAAATAATTCAAATATAGCATGTGATCTACTTCTTGTAAACACATTATATCTGCATTATAACCTAAAATTTAATTTTCTCTAGATATAAAAAATAGTTCTTTAAGAATCTACATACCTATTAACTCTTTTAATATTAACTGTTTTCTGTAATCAATTGATAATGCTTGTGGTGAGCAATAGGGAAATTGCGAGTTAGTTTCTGAATATCGATTTGATAATGTATTGTACGATACAACACGAATTCTAAAAAATATAACATTTTCATAATAATTGCACAGTTGATCAATATAATATATTACTGCTTGCCACTTAATCTTGTTTGTGTATGTTCATGCCTTTTCTCAAATGGACATTTTGGTAATGCACCCATTTCTTCTATAGGCATGTCTGATATAATTTCAAATACTGGTCCTTCTGCACTGCAGTTTTTTGCAATACATTGAAATTTCAAAAATTTATCCAAATCATTTGCCGTTGGTGTATATTTATATGTAGTACCAACTTTGGTCCATGTTAATTTATCAGACGATGTATACCATGAAAATTCTGATAAATCTTTCTCTGCATTAAGTGTTTTAAATCTTATGGGTTGTACTGGATAATTTATATATAGTATTACTGGCAATGTAGCAGATTGCACTAAAGGAGCATTCATTATTAGTTTAAAAGTTTGTTTGCATATTGTAAACACCACATCTTTATATGTACTAATTACAGTTGCACATGGTGTATTTCCTGGAATATCATTTCCATTTTGTGTTAAAGATATATTTATCTCTATAGTAGCGTTTTGAGTTTGTTCTAAAATCTTTTTAATCTTATTTACTGTATGTTCCAGTAGTGAGTGAATATTGTCTGTTCTCTGACGCACTGATCGAATTTCTTGTTCAATGATCGTTTCAGATTTATCGTTGGTGATTTTTAAAGGAAAAACCAATTCACACTGGTTAGAGTATTTCAACTCTCTAAAATATGCCCTGCCCATATTATTAATACACGTTGCTTATCTCGAAAGATTATCATATATCACTTACTTAAGTGATGCTGTAACTAAAATTAAAGAAAAAAAATGTATGGCACAAATATCAATTAGTACACCAATTCAAATAAGATTACATCCAACAGAGAAAAATAAAGTTTAAAGTTACCTTTTGAAGTATATTTATTCAATGTTTATATTATTAAATCATAACGAACATAACCTTTACTATTTTGTGCCACTTTTAAGGCGGAGGTTAATGACAGTTCAAATTCAAAATAATGCAAATAGGTAACTGTTAGTAGTTATGCTGATAAATGGTAGATGGCGCATACGTATTTAAAAATTACGCTTTAACAAAATTCAAAAAGCTGTTTTCTTATCGCTATCAGTCTTTCTTAGTAGGCTTGTAAATAGTTAACAGTTTGTTAAATCTTGTCTGACAAAAGTCTGCAACTTGTATACTAAAAATTACACGTTTGTAATCACCACAGTCAAGGTTAATATACCTGACGAAGATCGAAAAAGATACAATAGATGTCTTTTCTGAGTACATGATGTTTATTAAAAGTCTTTGCTAGAAGATCCAGAACAGTTCTTGACACAACTGACTTCAAAAACCACCGTATACCCAGAACCATAAAAACGTTTGCCTGAATCGAATACAATAGAAACGATGGTTTGAAAACTTATTTATGAAAACCACTTCACTGTAGTGATATCGATAGAAAATATGCCTACTAATCAATGTCGTTGTAATCACTGACGGTAAAACTCAGTAACTTAAATCTCATATTTAATTAGATGCACAGTGGTGAGACTGTGTTTGCTTTCTAGTAACATGTTTTATAGCGCAGTTGATGGAAATGAAGATCAAAGAAGATAAAAGCTTACAAAATCTAAGAGTAAAAGGCAAACTAGTTTGTTTAAAGCAAAAAGTAAATTAGAGCAATTTGGATAGTAAAAAGGAATTAAGTATTGTGGAATAAAAAATTATTTTACAGGGTTTTAGAAATCAGTATAACTAAATATAAGAAGAAGTATTCCGAACCGATAAAAAAGACATTTTCTGGAATTGCTTTACCTAGCTGATACTAAGGGACAACTATCGTTAGTAGGAAAAAAGCAAAGCAAGCAAAGTGACTTTAGTTGTTTCTACTCGCTACCCTCACCGTTTCCTCAACCACCTCTACGACTGCTTACTATTCTTTCCTTTGTTTTCTGCCCGAACCTACCTGACTTCCGTAGGAAAGTGAAGTAATAGGTCCAAGCTAGAGCACTCAACTTTTCTCTTGCTATGGTAACGGCCTGAAAGGTTTTGAAGGCCAGCCTCACATAATTCTAACACTCTTCCAGGAAGTGGAAAGACATTTCATCGCCATTCCCACATTTAGAGAATGTGGCTTTTCGGCTGACAACAGCTTCTGCTTCTTAATCAACTCTCTTTTTGAGTCTCGTAAGCTCATGCAAACAGAGTTGATGCCTTGATATCTCCGAAAAAACTTCTTCTTCCAAAAAGCTATTCTCGGCTCCAAATCTAGGCAGTTCGTCCGTCTCTTCATTGCCCAGAAGCTCAGATGAGATTAACTTCCTCTGTTGTAGCAAGCTTTTTCAAAGCATCTGTACATTCTTGAACATGAAAATTTCTTGTTCTGAATGCACAAGAAGCCGTAACTCTCCATCTCAAATTCTGAGGTGAGGCTCTACGACCTTCTATCTTATCCAAGGTTCACTAGTCCCAATAATATCTCAAGTGCACCTGTAGAAGTCGTCCTCATTGCATTGGTTATGTTCAGATAGGTTAAGCATTGGATATTAGCCAGCCTTTGAACAGTGGTGGTCGGCTCGGCTTTCTTAAAGAATTAAGGCCTCTCTTAAAAATATCAAAACTTACTTCCACAAGAAAAGTAAGAAAAATATTAAAATTTACAGACATTTAGAACCTTCCTAGACTTACTATAAAAATGTTGATAATGGGAGAGACTAAAGATAAATTATGCTATAACACATCATACTTATATTACTTTCTCAGTTGCTAAGAAAATTATTATAGTAAAACAAGTTATTAAATACACAGAATATACAAAATAAGGTAATTTTGTTCATCAAAACCAGAAAATTAAAAGAAAAAAAAATAATTTGATTAACTACTGCTTTGTAATCTTGGCATGGGAAAAAGTTTTGATTTCACAACAGGAACCCTGATTTTTAAGAAATATTGCCGTAGGCTCTGCGCTAGGCCACCAGACTGAGTCTTAGAATACTCTTGGTGTGATAATAACGACATAGAGCCAGTAAAATATTTGAGAAATGTTTTCCAGCTCTTGTTTATCTTGCCACTGCCCAACTGGGCGTTCCAAGAAACCATCCATTATTAGACACTGTAGGCAGACTGATAGGCAGCTGCCCTGAGCAGTCTACGACAGCAGCCTTAACCTTCTTACTTTCAGTGCAGCTAACCCGTGTGGGCATCACATCTGTAGTCCATAGGTGGTGAGAGCTCTTTCCAACAGGTACTTCTCAACAATCCTTCCTAAAAATCTAAAGAAAAAGAATGTTAAATTAACAGGTCTAGAAGATTTGGCAACCCTGTAATTCTTTTTTTCCGTTTTGGCAATGAAAATCACTGATCAATCTCCAAGCTGGCAGAACCATGGAGCTATAAAACAAGAGGCAGAACATATCTCATTACCAGGCTGGTCATACACGCAATATCACTCCCTTCCAGATAAAAGGATGTCATGACCCCTCTACAGCAATTCTGGAAATATTCCACCTGCCTAGATAATCTGAAGGGGTTGAACTCATTCACCGCCATGAGATGATGTCGTTCGATACCATACTTTTGGAAAACTGCCAGTCCGTCGCGGCAGGAGCTAATAGCTCAGACGAAGGTGACTTTAAATGATAATCATCAATGAACATAATTAGCAGAGAAGAAACAGATCTGGAAGTAAAGAACTTCATAAAAGAGTACATTTATATATTTACATTACCTTATTATTATATTAGAAGACAGTTATTTAATAAAATTACTTTTATTAACTACTGAAAGACTTCTGTTAACGATTTTTTACAAATAGACTTCACTAACAATAGCAATTTACAAAACGATCTGACAAATTAACCAAAAACACAAAAAAAAACATTATCTCACAAATTTCTCATTTAATCTCGAACTGTTAACTAAGTGCTTCATTATTAATGTATGTAGATACCCCGAAGAAAATTTAGATTTCAGCTCATCTGTAAAATTGGTACATATATCCGATGAATAACTACTAACTTGTCGACAGTTCAACAGTTTTTCATCCTCATCATCTTCTGAATGTGATTCATCGTCTATGGATACACTCAACTTTGATTGTTGTCGGAATAATTGTGTTTGTGCATTACATTTTGTTAAGACATTAATTGTAGTATCTGAGGAAAGTTCTAAAGTCTCATAACTGGTTGTGCTAAAATTCCTGTTTATGTAATTGTAAGTTTTCATTTCATAAATTCTCTTAGTAAAAGGTGGATACCGAACAGGCTTTTTAGTTGTGTATTTAACAACTTCATGTTTCCTTCGATGATCTCCATTTCCTCTGAAGAAATCTTGTGTACTATCTGAGGACGAATACACAAATAGAAGTTTTGATTCACCCTTGCTTGATTTAGAGGGCTTAACAAAACTCGGTGCCATTTTTATTCTGTTAATTGCTAACGAACTCAAAGTTGGATTAACTTCCAAACTCAAAAAGCTCTCTAAAGATGGATTTGAAGTTTGTAGGGAATCCGTACATGGAAAGCAATATTTTCCTCTTAATTCTAAGGTATTTATTTTAGAATGTTTGTCACAATGATCTTCATGGCTTTCAAGTACCATAAATTCAGGAAGGTTTGGTTGTTTGTGTTTATCAATCCTTCTTAAAATATTAAAAATATTAAAAAAATTTTTATATTTAGGTTCTGTTACAATGCTTAATCTCGATTTAAATCTCCTAGAAATTCGAGACCGAATTGATTTGATCCATGAATGCTTCTTCGGAACAGGCAGAATTGTTTTCAATGATAATAATCGATGCGGTGTACACGCTTCATCTTTTAGAATTTTGTCGTATTCGTCTATATTCTTTAGTCTAATAAAATATTTCTCTCTTTTACATTTAGAATTTCTTTCAACAAGTAATAAGTCTGAATATGTCTTCTCTGGTATGTAATATCTTCTTTGAAAACGCGAGTAAATATCATATTTCAACCTTTTCAATAACTGATTTTGCAGAAAGGCCATACTTGCCGATAAAAAGACTTTTTGATCATGAGGACTAC
Organism: Ignelater luminosus; assembly: GCA_011009095.1. Classification (NCBI taxonomy): domain Eukaryota; kingdom Metazoa; phylum Arthropoda; class Insecta; order Coleoptera; family Elateridae; genus Ignelater; species Ignelater luminosus. The sequence continues at coordinate 22,655 of VTPC01005926.1, forward strand.
CCAATCCAATTTCAATATCTAAATTCGAATCTTCTATTTTGTAATTTAAAAGGTAGTCAGCAGAAGGTGGTACGTACTCTAATGACCAAGGTAATTCATTGTTTAATGAATGCATTTTGAGTGGAAAAAGTATACGTGCAAATGGTCAGAAAACTTTGAATATTTCGAGATAATTAAATTTTGATAGTTCCAAAATGAAATCTGTCAAATGATTGATTATAAGAAAAGCAACTGCTGGTAGACAATAAATGTCAAAAAGTTCTTGGGTTGGTAGTAGACGTACCTACTAGATATTCTAAAGTGTCGACGAAATATTATGATTTTATAATTTTTGCTTCACCTCTACCAATTATTAAAGCTGTTGATAATATACAGGATGACATCTATAGATTTCCATAGTTTGCTTTCGTAATATTGTGATATCCATTCTGATATATAGAGTGTATGTAAAATGGCACATAATATGCGCACTACGTGAATCTACATCAAAATTTTAATTAAAAAGTTAAATACAATTCTTGTCATAAATCAATATGGCCAATTAAAAATTTTAGATCTGACAACACTGTATGATTAAATTGGAATTGGATTTTTCTAACAGTGCTGTTTGCAATGTCTGATTCTAAATCACCGTCTTAACTGGCAACAGCAAATGTAGAGCGATGCTGACTACTGCATGACAATGCTGGAGCGTAAAAGAGGAGCATATGTTTTATTTTTTACTAGCTTTCGTTTACCAGAAAAGTAGCAGCCAGTTCCATAAACCTTCATACCACGATCTCTTTCAAAATGGGTATTTCTTTTAAACATCCAATCGTCACCTGATCGTTGATGAGCAGGGCTGCTTCGGTACTAGATCGCTTTTATGTATCTATTGACATGAGTGAAATCTTTTCATGGATTGAGCAGCTTTGTAGTCGATGCCAAAGACGAGCTACCTGTTGGATCTTTGAAACTTACTCAAACTTTACCTACGTTTTATACCTAGGCAGCGTTTATACGGTGCAACTTTGAGTGGCCTTTCAAGTTTTAGCTTTCTGCATAAGATCTACTTGCCGGCTTTCCTTTTGCTTCCAACAATTCCTCATTTAGGCTGATCTTCTCAACCCTTACTTATTCATGTGTCGGGTCATTATTCTTAAGTTCAAGGCCAGACTGAGACATTTGTTGGGTACAGAATGGCAGGAGAACTGGAATTCTGTCAAGTGGAAACTGAAAATCGTAGAAACCTCTGTTTAGGCATGGATGTGCCCCGTCAAATTAAAACGCCTCGAGAACATGGTTTTCATTCTACTGCATATCCGACACATTTAGTTAAATTTGTCATATTTTCTCATTCATTATAGCATGCCCGTTACCGTAGCGTAAATGTTGACGAATCTCAAAGCTTCTTGTGGCAGCTTATTTCTGTTCCTGCTTTCTAGGAGTTAATAGATATTTGTTTGTTTTTTGTTTTCATCACTTACTCATCTGTTTTCAAACTCAATATTATTGGTAAATGGTCGTAGTGACCAACGTCACTATCACCACAGAAAAAATAGGAAACAATTACTCAATTATTATCTCAGAAATTACCTTCCACGGATAATGTTAAATCAGTTGGTTAGAAATACCATATTGCATGTTAAGATTTAAGTATTTTACGTTGTAGAAAACCTCTCTGTGCAATCTCATCTTTCTTGTAATCAATTTGAGTATTAATTTTGTTTTGACGACCACAAATTAACTTGGATGCTTGAGGTATTCAAGACTACATTAACGTAAAGGTACACGCTTGTTATACTGTAGCGCAATTTTTTCTAGATATCAAAAATTCATCCTGCAAATTCTTATGGTGAACAAATCGATTGTACACCCTGTATAAAATATAAATCTATTTTAAGAAAAATCGCAGGGATCGCCTGTTAGTTTTTAACCAATGTCACATCAAAAATAGATAATAGAGGTTAACTGATTTTATAAAATCAACATCATAATGGTAAAAAAGCACGCATCTGTACGGTATTGTGAAAAACGTAGTTCAATAAAATACATAGAAACCTCTGAAGAATCTCTTCCTTCCATATTTGACCATCAATATGAAGAAATTGTTAGATTCCAAGAAATCTCCGATGATTATTGGTCTAAGAAATACGTATATTTATTATGCTGTATCCTTATAGGAACAGGAAATGATTTAGTTCCTTTGACAATGAGACTTGCTTTTCAGTTTTCAGGGGGTAAGTTCCACTTTCTTATATGCCAACAAAATTCATTTAGGACTGGTTGCTCTTTTGTATCCTTTCTTCTGCTATATGTCCATCAGTGAAAAGTAAGTAGATAATCCATGGGTACGCAAATGGATTTCATTGTACAGCTGCAAGTCAATCAGTATTTTTATTTAACTGTGGCAAAAATGATCTATTTCTAAGCTACCGCAACTTCTCTGGCAGCTGTAAAAAGAAAGTCTGCAAAAGTTTGGAAAGAGCCATTTTGACCTATAAATTAAAAGAGCAAAAACCAAGATTATGGTGTTATTGACACAGGTACATTTGGATTTAGAAATAGTCGACAAATCTTTTTATCCTGTATCAAATATTGCCAATGTGGCAACTGCAAAACAGAAAAGTGAAGAGCAAAAATCATCAAGATAGGACTATATTGGAAAATAAAGATAACAGGATTGTAAGCAAAGTTGTTCTAATTCTTCCCATTTTATTGGTAAAAACAACAGACAGAGAGAAGAAAATAGGCTACCTTCAGAATATTGTGTCCAAAATGAATATTTGTAATTTTGCCAAGTAAAGGCAAAACCCTAACCAAGTAAATGAATTTAAAAGGCTGTTTACATCACTTTTTGCAATTCATTAAGAAAAATCAAAGAAAAGTAACATTGATCTATCTATCTATCTATCATAAATGAAATGCCTACAAGAGAGAAAAATTCTTGGTAAGGGGCCTTTAAGTGTTGGGATTTCCCCTGCAAAAGGTATGCTATGTGATCTATTTATTATCACACTACTGCCCAAGAGAGATGAAGACTATTGAACAATGTTGATCGAGACTGGCAATTCAGAGATCATCTAAAAGGGTCGAGTGGACAGATGCAATCAAGTTAACGGTATGCACACCTATGGACAAATCTCTTGCTACGGATACCTACTACTATTCTAGCTACGGTTGTGAAACAAAACAAACGCTAAAAACGGTATAAAAAAATCAAATATAACTGAAATCGTTAAATTTTAAAGAATAAAGTAGTTGGACCTTTAATTAGAATCAGCATTTTGCATTTTATCTGCAAAGTTAGGTCACTGAATGTAGAATCACCGTAGATTGAGATTTTTATACCTGCTTGACTGTTCTAAAATTTTTGCAGGTGGTTTGGTTCTTTTATTATTACTCTTTTCCCTTTTGATTGGACTGCCTTTGATATATATGGAAGCATTTCTTGGAAGATATACCAGACTGACAAATTGCCAAATGTACAGAATGACTCCCATATTCTTTGGTAACTTCAATTCGTTCAAGTAAAAATTTAAATTATATGCTTTTTATATTTTCAGGAATTTGTTCCATGATATTTGTACTCAATGTTATTTATCAACCATTACACCTTCCCAATGATACATACGTTTTGGTAAATCTATTAAAGCTTTTAGTAAATCCTAATATAAACACTCACTGCTTGGATGATAGTAAAGAATGCTACGATTATAAAATAAAAGGACCCATAAAGAATGGAACATGCAAATATGGACACGTTTCCATGATTTGTGAAAATCTGGGGGAAATAAGATATCCTATGCAATATCAGTATTGGTGAGGATACTTACTACTGCTCTAAATTAAACTTATATTTTAGGTCAAAAGTTTCTAGGAAGATGTATAAAGATCCTAACAGTGCCATTTTTCCATACTATCAAATACTAACAGCTGTTGTTATCTCATGGGGATTTGTCCTCACTATTGTTATGAAACGCATCCAGGTTTTGGGATCGGTATGTTTGCTTATTTTACTGTATACTGTATGTCAACTTTGGAAATTATTTATTGAAATTTATCTTTTTATCTGTCGTTTTTAAATCTTCTGTCTGATCACATACATTTTCATTTTATATACTGTCTAAAAATCCATGAGTGTGAATTATCATTTAAGGTGTTAATGCTAGCCACTTAATAAGCCAATTAATATTTTAAAATACTACTTGACATGTTGTAGCAAACTATAATTCCTAATTTCAGTGGAAACACAAAGAAACAACTTAAAGTTTGCTTTTATTGAATTCCAAAGTTACGAATGTTTTGTTTGATGCCTATTGCCCTGTTCTGCTGACATCTGAACTTAAGAGACTCATTTTTCAAACTTCAATCCCTCCGGCAATAAATTCACTTAAGAAGAATATTAGTAAACAAAAGAACGTAAACGGATCATTTTCTATTATTCCGGCTACACAGAAACGCATCGGAGAGCAAGAACCGCATGTTTTTACGGTTAATAAACTTAGTCAAGTTTAATAACTTTTCATATTTAATTTTACACAAAACCATTAAAAGTGAAACTAGGGGCGTTTTATAACGACACAGAATTTTAATCTTGAGGGTATTAAACCTTAATGATGTAAAGGTGTAATTTAAGAAATCACCTACATGTTATTTTTAGCAAAATTTTGATATTTTTTAAAAGGATTTCTTATTTTTAACCAAAATAACATCCGGGACCAAAATTAATAAAAAAAACTCTTAAATATCTTTGATTTTGAATATTTTGATGAACTTGCCTTGGTGTTTTATTGAAGAGAAAAGTGTGTTTATTCTGAAAACAGAAGTAGGAGTTAAAGCACTACGTATATGTTGATGCATGATGCCGCTACCAAATACTGATTGCTATGAAAGAAATAACATTACACTTTAAGCAACGAACGTAAATGTTTGGAAGTGATACATCAAAAGGTTGTTTATTATTCAGTAGAATGATGAAAAATGAAGTTCTATTCAAATAAAACTTATTTATATACTGTATTGTTTTTCTAGATCGTACAGGTTGCATTTTTAATACAGATAGTGACCTTAACTATTATCTATTTTTTGGCACTCGGTCAAGATGGAAGTTTTGAAGGATTCTATGTGCTAATATCTCTGAATATGAAGCAATTTGATCTTCACCAGGTACTATAGACAATAATTCTATAGCAGACAATATTTTAGTAACACACAATTGTTTTTAATACTTATTTTCTTATTTTTTGATAGATTCCGATGGTTTTATGGTATTCACTATGTAGATTAGGTTTGCTTGTGCCAACTGGCTTTATGACCAATTCAGCGTATGCTACGTTCGAAAGCAGCATCGCTACAGAATGCCTTATTATTGTCATCTGTAGTGTGATATTTGCAGGATATTACCTTACAGTATTCTTTTCTATAGCTGGCGTTTTAGCGAAAGCTATAGGAGTTAACGTTGAAAGTATTATGATTCGAGGTAAGTAGTGGAATTTCTATTTTTCTTGTCAAATTAAAAACTAAGAGTAACTTAGATAACTACATTTTCCTGTTTTGTCTTTAATTTTGCGGTTTTAACAGGTTCAGTTTTGTATGATTTACTTTCCAGTTTTTCTTCACTACATAACCTAAATCTTACTTGTACTTTGCCTTCGATTATATTTTTGAGTAAGGAAAAGTAGGGAAAGGTAAATTACTAAAGCCAACAGTCACTAGTGGAAGTCACTCTTCCGACTGGAGGTAAGCTGCTATAGAAACTCGCTAGTTCCTCTTTAGCCAAAAACGAACATTTGTGGGAAAACTGTGGTTAAGAATGGGATAAGATATAATTACACAAATTCGGAAAATTACAGTCGCGGTGTGTTCCTGTGGCACTAAGAAAACCGCGAAAAACTTGAATAGTCACCCTGACTCGAGTTTGAGGACTTCACACCACAGTTTCAGATCTACCCTGGGTTGGAGGACCTAAGTCGTCTAAGCATAACCATTTGTCACGAACGAACAATAACACTATATGAAAAGTCCTCCAAGATGGTTCCTTGAGAGAACGACGAAGAGATCAACGCTCTTCATCCTTTCATCCAGTACTATGAAGAAAACTCAAATTTATTTTTATGAATTTTGTGTTGTTCGGCGTGTCTCTAATTCTATCGTGTTTTCTTTCTTTCCTGTATCAACACGTCCAGACATTACTATAAAATCTCATGTAAATAAATGGGAATCACTTTGCAATTTTTTTTGCCTATTCTGAAACCGCCCCACTACAATCACCACCGACTTAGTAAACGAATCAAGACACGTTCATCACCCCCACCTTTCTGACTCAGGCACGACTTTAAACCAAAGCTGCCGATTCTACAGGCTTTTGTTTGTTTGTTTTGTGTCACATATCCATTCCATTAAGCTTTATTCGTGTTTGCATTTGTGGCCTCTACAGCATCAGTGTACTCATTAATCTACGCATACAGGTACAGTCAGCAACAGAAGTGAAGAAGAAAGTCTTGAAATGATTAAAACAATTTCAAATAATCTAAATAACAAAACATTTTATAAGTTAACAGTAATGTAACTATAAAAGAAGCTCGTAGCGCCATGTCTATTGACTTTTAACACATTTTTGACGTCTTCGAAATCGGCTGCCAAAATTTGATGGCAATTATTGCGTAAATTATTGAATGCTTTTTTTATTATTGTAACTACTTTATGCTAAAAATGTTTATGTTAGGTTTCTATTAAGAAAGAATCTATATATGTAAAGTTAATTCTCTGCATACTGATGAAATTTGATCTGGGGAACAGCATAAATACTAAAATATTCGGGTTTACAAACGTGTCTTGAATCTTAAAGACGTCGTCCTTGAAAATCCACCCTTTCTTCTGGCACTCCTGTGGTTTGACTTGCAGATGAGAAAGTTCCAAAAGACGAGAAAAGGCTAAAGAGAATTGTATTTGCGATCTTTACTGGTTGTTTAACAAGTACAAAGCTGAATAAGCATAATGTAAAATAAAGATAATAACCTAGCCTAAACGCCATCGTTAGGTTTGATGTCAATTTCTGAGGCATATATCGTAACACTGATATTTAGTCGAACGATACATGCAACGGGTGCTGGAACAGTAGACGTTGCATTCGCAGGAGATTAGGAGCAAAAGTAGAGCAGAAATTGCAAGGAAGACACTAGTTATCATGCGAGTACCACTAGTAAAATATGGGACACAGCGTACAACATTAATACCATACAGGATATTATGGTAATATGGAAGAAGAAAGGAAGACTACCGCCATTTTTTGGAAAGAGAAAGAAGTAAGGTTAAAAGTATCTGAAGAATATATGCAGAGTTAGAAAGAAATCTGCTCGCGCCTTTCATCCTACTGCTGGGAAGATCAGTAGAATGAGAGATGGTAGCATCTGTGCGATTGAGGAACGGTTCGCCAACCAGTAACAAGAAATTTTGATCTTGCCACCCTTCCAGCGACCACTGCTACTTTTGGCCAGCATTCTTTGCGCAGAATAGACTGGAAACAAGTTTTCGCCCACTTCCTGGAGATAACAAAAGGTTGATTAACACTTTGGTACTTAGACACATGACCTTACCACCTGCTCCTAAGCTCCTGAAAATGCAAAGGTGACTATTCCACCTTGCACGTGTCGTCAGACTGGACAGAAGTGTACTCACTGCTGGAGAAGCACCTGCAGCAGTATGCCCTAGAAATTGACATCGATCCTGACGACCTTTAGACAAAATTGTTTTTATTTTACATTATGCTTATTCAGCTTTGTATTTGTTAAATTACTAGTAAAAATCTCAAATATATCTTTTTTTTT
>VTPC01005929.1:7977-40197 GCA_011009095.1 Ignelater luminosus
TCATACTCTTCTCAGCAATGAATAGTTAACGTCAACAGTATAGTTAGAATTGTGATCTTACTAAATTCAAATCACAACCCATACCGCTGCTGGTCAACCATCACTACTACTTCTATCCGTTCAAGTAATCTCCATTTATTTATCTTTGGTTTTCTGTCATATCCTTCTCAGCAATGAAAAGTTAATGTCAACAGTATAGTTAGCATTGTGATCTAACTAAATTCAAGTCACAACCCATACCGCTGCTGGTTAACCATCACTACTTCTTCTATCCATTTGAATAATCTCCATTTATTTATCTTTGGTTTTCTGTCATGTCCTTCTCAGCAATGAAAAGTTAACGTCAACGGCATAATTAGCATTGTGATCTTACTAAATTCAAATTACAACTTACACCGCTGCTGGTCAACTTTCGTTGCCTCGATCTATTAGATTACTCACCATTTATTTTAATTTTCTATTCATTCTCTTTTCTTCCAATTACTTTATCTCATTTTCTTGTTTAGTAGAAATATGATTTTTAAAGCTGCATGATTTTTCGACACTTCAGAATGGTCAGTTCTTCCAAGAATTAGGGATAATAAACAATAAAGAAGTTTTTAATAGGATTATAGACGATTTACATAAAATACTATTACAATCTAGAATGAAATTGCTCATTACATTAGTGACTGGATGTAGTATAGATGTCTTCAAGCCAAATAAATTTAAGAAAGAAGGAATAATAACATACTACATATTTTAAAACGTACAAGAAATCTTGAATAAATAAAAATTCAGAACTCGTAAAAACCAAGTAAATACAGTGCAATGAAAAACAACCAAGAAACTACAAAAAATAATTATCAAGCCAAGAGCAACTTAATAAATATGAAATTCAAAGCCTTGAAGTAATGCTTTTTATTAGTTACACTTAATGCTTTGTTTTATTTAATAGAAAGTGTATACTAAAAGAAAGTTTCTCCAGCGATTTGGTTTTCTTGCAGTCAACCACGCACCTCCTCCTCTTGTAGTGGTTCACAAGATGAAAAGAAAAAAAAAGAAAACATACACAAATAAATATTTATTATTTAATCGTTTCTCAAATTATTTATTTTAGAATTCAATAAACAAATATTACAAATAATTATTAAAGGTTATGTTGCTTAAATTAATCAGGTACTTACAATATTTCTAAAAAATAAATAGTTCTTTATTATTTAATAGTAGCAATAAATTAGCCTTTAAATAGAGCTATGTACACCCTTTACATTTAATTTGATGGTGCATAAGTTGTAGCTACTGCATTAACATAGTTTGACGATGACGATTTACTGTTGTTATTAAATGAAACCTAAAATGATTAATTATAACAGTAGGTGAACAAACCTTGCTCCAATTTATATAATTTATTATTTATGTTTACACACCTGTACAGTGCTACTTAAATAATTTCTCTGAAAATTGTAATTTTTATTTCTAGAAGGTTCTGAATAAAGTCCAGATAATGGGACGGCACCCTAATAAAAATATAAAATCATTACAAATATAATTATAAACACTATAAAATTGTAAACTGTACCTTATTGATTTCTGGAAAGATTGCACTAAGATTAAAACTAGTTAAAGAAGAACTTGCATTCGACGTGGAACCATCAAAATGTTGTGAAGCTCCCCTTGAAACGGGAACAGGTGGAAGAGGTAATAAGGAACCAGAATTTAAATCAGTAGGTTGTTTGGAATAAAGTGGATTTTTACACGAGTACAGTTGGCTTGGAGTTGGAGGAGGTAGGAAATTTGAATGAGCATGAAAATCATCTGGTAGAATTGGTGAATTGATTGTATTAGGCATGGATAAAAATCCAAAATCGACTATGCCCGGTAAATTGTTTTCACTGGAATGTTTATGTTTTGAAGATTTCTTCATAAAATTTGACGAATTAGCAGAGCAATCAGCATTTATCTGCTGAGATACATTCGATCTATCTTCTGTTCGGTTGTTTGAATTATTGCTTCCTTGTTTAATTCCATCAGGTCTGTTGCAATGTTTGGTATCTGGTACTTTATCAGTAATAACAGAATTATCAGGAACTGTTGCACTATAATCATGAGTTGCAAATTCTGGTATTAATCCTGACGTTTGTAAATAACTAGATGTTATAGTAGCACTGCCTGTTGACATAAATGTACCTGGTGGATACGCAGGATTATTTTGAACTGATGTTGGAAAACTATGACTTAATGAAGAGCTTTGATAATTTGGATTCGTTTGCATAAAATTGTTATCCTGAGGTAGTTCAACTGGCGGAAAATATGGAACAATATTATCAGACAAAAATGATGGTATTGGAATTGTTTTATTAACCGAAGCATAATTTGGCTGCTGTTGCCTGTATCTTTGCTTAGGAAGTATATTATCAGTTTGATCCTGATGCCCTATTAAAGCTTCAGCAGAATAACTGCTTTGAGGATTCTTATGACTGTGTCTGGGTTTATTGTTGCAATCGCTCAGCCAATTATTAGCATTTCCATTTACCCCTTGCATAGGATAGTTAACGTTCGGTTTCTTTTCCATGCTACTCACATCTAACTGATTAGAACCATCAATAAGTTCTTTAGTCTCAGCAGCTTTATGGGAATGTTTATTTCCTTTATGAGAATTATTCTTGGTATTCCTATTACCACTATTTCTACGATTGGTTGTTCTACTATTAGAACCACTAGTTAAATCAGTCTTATTTTCAACCAACTGACTAACCGAAAGAAAGTTACTTTGATTATGATCATAATTCACCGGATGAACTTTAGGTCTTCTGTTATTGTCTTTGGATTTTACAATATTATGTTCCCTTACAGTTGCTGAATCTACCTTTTGCTCATTAAATGATGATTGTGTAGTACCTAAAGCTAAATCACCAACTAAAGTGGGCAAAGTTGAGGATACAAAACTGTGAGGTGTTTCTAGAAATTGTGGTAATTTCGTTGGAGACCAAGAAAATTGATTTTCTTCAAATTCGCTTCTCTGGACAGAATTTGTAGATGATATAATAGGAAGACTGCTATCGAATGTTTTACGGTTATCAATGACAGTATTCTGGAATTCTGGTGTAGAATACATGGTTGAAGTAGCATTAAAGTATGATGTATGAGTTGTAGAAGCAAAAGAGTTTGATGAATAAAAGGAATTTGGATTATAGTCTATTTCTTTTGCAAATGGAGGAACTAGATAATCTGTATTAGATGGCTGCGATCTAAAATCTGGAGTTGTCATCCAATTTATGGGTGGTTTTGGTTGATTATTACTTGATTTTGAGCTTTTGGATGAAGCTGAATGTGATGAAAACTTTTCTTTTGGTTGCGTTTTGTTATTTTGATTATGGCTGTAATAATTTATGGAATTATTATTACTATTGTTGTTATGGCGCTGATTTGTTGAATCTCGTTTAGTTTTACAATCCATGATATATGATGTTTCAGAATATGTAGAAGTTGCACAGTATGGTGTTGTTATGTTACTAGCTTTGGTTACTGGTAAAGATGACGATGTAGATTTCGAAGGATAATAAGCGTTCTGATCAAAAGTATTACTAGTGTTTTGTGAATAATTGTAATGAGAACTATTTGTATAAAGTGGGTCATTGTAAGGTTTTGAAAATGTCGAATATGTATGAACAGTACTGGATTTTGAAAAATCCGAGAAAGGATTGTATGTATTGCACTGAGCAACTGATCCCACATTAGAAGTTGAAGTATTGTTATACTGGATACTAGTTTGGATTGAATCTGTGTTCTTTCTGTTAATGGATATTGTTGAATTTGTATTGGAGATTTTCTGTCTGCTATCATAATGTACTAAGTGCGGAGTTTCTGAAGTATACGAAGAAGAAACTGTTGATGCTTTAGAGTAAGAAGTAGAATTATTTTGTCTAACATAATTATTCTGTGTTATAGTATTTGGTTTACTAGTAGGATGTTCTATTGAAGTTACTTCTTTTTCTTGTGTCTTCTTGGTGCTAGTCAAGACATCTTGTTTATCGCAATTTGAACTTTTTGTATTCTGGTCTAATACTTGATTTGTTTGAACTGGATACACATTATTATTGGAATTATCAAAGGTCGAGTAAAAGTTATCTTTACCAGAAGAGAAAAATGAAAAGTTGTCCAAATTTAACAAATTGGGTGTTAAACTTTCTGTATGTATGCTTTGTGTTGTTTTTGTTGTATCCATTGTACCAATTTGAAGCAAAGTAGGTGTTCCATGTCTACTATCAGAATTTTCCTCTTCTATAACTTCGGTTACTTTAACACCTGTTAAAGATGACACAAGGGGAAACGCTAAAAGAAATGCTGCAGTTGGTGAAGTTGACTCGGGATTTTGTCCACCTATGGGAACTTGAAGGGAAGAAAATATATCATTCGATAGTTCCGAGTGATTTAAATTCATTCCCAATTCTAAATTCTTTTCTTGAATTTCCTGTGCTGGAATATTTGAAATCACAGGTTTTGTTGATGCAACAGTACCAGTTGAAGATGAAGTAGTAATACTGTTAGTACTACTAGTAATAGCAACTGTAGTGGAATTGATCAAAGTATCATTGTTAGTAGTCGCACTAATGATTTCGGCATCTTTATCACTTAACCTCTCATTTATTTCTACAGTATCTGTAGACGTTTTAGTTCCTTTAGTTTCTTGCACTGATGATTGATCATTATCTATTGGAACTGTAAGATTAGTTACTTGACTTTTTGTATTTTGGATTTTCAGAGTTTCAAGATCTTCAGCAGATGTTGTCGTAAGCTCAGCTTTATTTGTTATAAGGTTAGTAGAATCATTTCCTATTTCTTCAGTTTTCTCTTTATTTTTATCGTCTTCTTTATCATCCTTATTTGTTTTGGTTGAATTTTCTCGATTTGTATCTGCATCTACTGATTTACCATCATCCAAATTAACAGAAATTGCAGTATCACTAGAAATAGCATTCTTTTCTCTATCCTTGTTTTTTTCTACATTTTTTGCTAATTTTCCCAAATTAACATCAATCTTATTAACATTCTCAGACTGAGAAGTAGGAATACTTTCATTAATTTTCAGACGTTTCTGATTAATTGGCTTATTACAAATTGTTTTTGAAAGAACCTTACGCTTTTTAGCAACTTTCTTTTTGCTTTCCGTATCAGCTGGTTTTTTATTGTCTGATTGAGTAGTTGATACAACAGCTTTTGCAGATGATAAATTACTGTAATGCGAAGTTAACGCCGGAATGGGAACCTTATTCACTTGTGTCGTTTTTGTTACACCAATTCTAGGTCTAATGCGTGTAAATGCTTTAATAGTTGCATTAGATAGAATAGTGCTACTAGCTGTAATTAGAGATGAGGTAGTACTGCTAGTTGATTTTGTGATATTGATTTCTTTGGAGTTTTTAGTTGGCATTACTATGAAAGTAGTATTGCTACTGGGAGGTTTTAGAAGAATCGGTGTAGGATTTGTTAAAATGGTAGGTGCAGGTAAAACAGCAGTAGGTTGAGGTAAAATGGGAACGACATTTCCATTAGCTAAAATTAGAGTACCTGGACCAAGTGAACTTAATTTTGAATTAACTTTTGATATAATTGTTGATGATGGTGGAGTAATTACAGAAGCTACCTTTGGTACTGCTAAAGAACTTGAAACCACTGGAAAACAATTTTTATTTTGAATTTCTAGAATTCTATAGAATTTATTATGATACATACCTGTTGATGCAGCTTTGCTCGTTTTATTACAGGCTTGAGGTAAAGCTATTGGTGAATTACTAGCAATAATAAAACAAGGTTGTGATGATTTGGCAACAGTTTGTTGTGATGGTATAACATTTGATAATTGAACGCTAATAACAGTTGGTTTCTTAGTTTTTGATTTTTTAACAGAATTTTTTGTATCTTTCTTTTGTGGTTTGGTGCTCTTGGTTTTTTGAGCATCACTTTTATTATTTAGCTTTGGTTTTTTTGGAGGATTATCAGTTTGTTTTTCATTTTCTTCTGAAATCATAAATATTAATTGGAAAAACACAGTTTAATAAATAGTGAGCAACCAACAATAATGGTATAATTTATAATACATCGCACCCAACTAAAAAGTTAGCTTACTTTGTGCTTCCTTTTCTGCAAGTTCTTTGGCTTGTTCAGGTGTAATTTTATTAGACCACCGCAATGGTTCTTTGAAATTCTTAATACTGCCATATTCAGTAGGTATGCGAATTCCAGCATCTCTTAATAAGTTACTTAACTGTTCATTTCTTGTAAGTAATTTTTTAATACGTTCATAGAGTGCTTTGATTTCTTCACCTTGAAAGATAATAAGTTGGTCAATAATTGCATAAACATAATGCATTAATTAATTACGTTCAGTCTTTTTAACACCTTCTTCACCAGTTAAAACGTCCTTTAATTTCTGTTGTAATTCCTCGATATAAACTGCTGCTTTTTGTAGAATTTCAATATTACTTAACGTAAGTGAAGGATCATAATTCGGTAATAATTTACTTAAATTCACAAAACATTTTTTAAGTTTATCTCTTCTTACTTTTTCCCATACGCGGCATTTGCTGTAAATTTCAAAAGTTCATTGTACGGTAAATATAATTTGCATTTGACATTAACCTTGCTTCTCTAGGAGTTTTCATAATTTACAAAGGCAGGTTCGGGCATTTTTCTTATTTAGTATAGTTTATATTTGTGTTTATTTATGTAACATTACTTGTAAACATTGCTAATCTAACAAATATCAATTCTAACCTATACACCTACTGTCAATCTGTCACATTTACAAACATTTTCCACTGTTGGCAATAATTCCAGTGGCAACAAACCATGCAAAACAGAAATTCTCAAAACTTCAATCTTCAAAAAGGTAGCTAGAAATTCGTTTTTTTTACCTCCAGAGCTAAGGGCCGTCTGACACGGTGTGAAATTTGACGTCAAAATTGACTACAATTTCTTCATTGAAATCCGACATCGTTGCATACAGCACATTTAACGTCAAAACTGCATTTAAAAATTTGACAAGGGAATATTTAGAGCATGTTTTAAAAATCGTGTTAATTCTGCGTGTAAAAAACATGTTCTAAATATTTCTTTGTCAAATTTTTAAATGCAGTTTTGATGTTAAATGTGTTGTGTGTCAGACGGCCCTAAGATGCCATTTATTGCAGTTATGTACATTTTTGTTGTATTGATATGGTATTTTGATTACCTCTTATAAGAAATAGACCAATGGGGTTTGCACCATATACTGGCTCTACTTTTCCAAGTTCAATTCGTTGGGTGAAAATAAAATTTCACGTTCACCTTTTGTTTTCAAATTATAGGCAAAAATTCAAAATTGTCAATACTTTCCTGTTGAATGATGGGTTTTTTGTTTGCAGAGAATCTAATCACATATTTAGAATTCCAAAGCCATCCATGATTTTCAAGTTAGAAACAGAATTTTAATCTTTTCAAATAAAAGTCATAGTTGGCTTGGACATCAAAAAAAAAATTTTTCTACAACTGTCAAAAAAAAGTTCATGTTGACACATTAACGTCAGTATCCGAAGTAGGTATGTCATTTTTTCATCGGGTTAGTTTTTTTATACATTACCATGACAGCTTATGGAAAAGTATTTTTCTACAACCGTCAAAAAAAAGTTAGATTTAAGCATCGCCAAGGATACGGGAAGCCTATCATTTTTTCACATGGGAGCAAAATATATATTTTACGCCCATGTGCGCAAAAACTTTGTTTCACGCACATGTGCGAGAAAAAAAAACAAAAATGACACAATAGGTAACTCTGCTTATTTTTGCAATATAAGACTTTATTATTTTGCATTTTCATTGCACACTCGTTTTGTATAATTTACTTCAAAAATTCACATAATAATGTTTAAAGGTTGTAGAAAAAATGTTTGCATTTCGTGAGGGAAATCAGTGATTCAAATGACTTTTTTGCCTCGACCTAATGATCTTGGCAAAAAAATGCCATTCTCATGCGCTATAAAAAAACACTGATTTCCCGCACTTAATACAAAAATAACTATTTTCTACAATCGTTATAAAAAGTTGGCTTTTTTTGATTGTCATTTTAATTTTGAAATGACACATTTTTAGGCACAAGTGCGTAAAAGTGACATCCTTTCACACACTGGTATAAATAAACAATAACTTACAAAAACGTTTTATTTATTATAAATAGTTATAATACAGTTATGTAAATTACACAAATTAATGTTATCTGTGAATGAAAAAGATGAAGATGCCTGGTGAACTTTCTTGTGAATATCTACAGTAGATGAAGTTAACGTGTTTGGAGGATTCACGGGTTCATTTTCAGATATTTTAGGGTTTTTGGAAGCAGCTACTTTTTCACCTAGAAGTTTTCGGAATCAATGCCAACAGAGTAACCTCAGCTCCATTTTCAATATCTGATGAGATCTCAGAATCACTCATGATGATTTTCATTAAAATTATACATAAAATTTTATATATTTTTTCTTAATTTTTTCAGTTTGTTAACACAACACTGCATCAGCACCAAATTATTTTTTTTTGTTTATAAACAATTACCAGATAACCAACATGCTTCATTATTGTTACCAGCTTACTAGAAATTGTATGAATAAATCTAAATATTGTCAACTGAAAGTGTCAATTTTAAAATAGTTTTTAGAACGGTCACTTGAAATATTTATTTTTAAATTTTGCTGCGATTGTAGAAAAAATCCTGTTTCAACACATGCAAAATCGATCTTGCACACACGACGGGCACATTGGACAAATCTCACATCTAGTGCGTAAAACATTACCATTTCGCAACTTATTACAAAAATAGCTATTTGCGTACTAAAGCACAAAACACTTAAGAGTGCAAAAAACCACTATCGCATAGTACACTACCAAAATAGACAAAAACATTTCAGAATAAAGAACAAATTCAATTTATTATTATGAATAATATCAACAATATCAAAATTATTTATTATTATTATTATTAACAATATTAATGTTAATGGTACAATTAGTACATGTACCTACATTTATGCCTGACAAAGTTAATGCGGTTCCTAATGCAACAGTTGAAATGTCAGTAAGTTGCTTTTGAAGTAGATGGAATCTCTTGTTAAACAACCTGAACGTTTGAATTTATTAGTTCACAATCTAGAATTTTATTTGAAATTTGAATTTTGTTCTCTATCAAGTCCTCAACGTAACTCTCAGCTACGGTAGAAGATTTTCATTTAAAGGTATACATATATCGGCTCTTGCATTCGCAAGTAGTGTGACTGACGTTCTTCAAAGACAATGGACAGTGTATTTTGTCCATTATGTTAAGTGTACATTTTAACATAGAGTATGTTGACCACATTCAATATGTAGATGATTTGCTGCACTTAGAAAAGAAATTATTTCAAAACATTAAAAGCCTATGAAAACAAATAAGTGTCAGAAAAAATGTAAATTGTGTTTAAGAAACAATAGAAAAGCAGTTCAAACAATGTTTGTAATAATAACTTTAATAAACAAAACCAAGTTTTTAAAAATACTTTAATTTTAGTTTGAAATTAAAATAATTACCAAGTTATGGTTCCCAGTGTCTTTTTAATTTTAGGTATCACATTATATTTTTGGCAATATCTTCAGCATTTTTAAAAATAAATATATCACACCATACATTGATCGAAAGCTCTTTAAACTCTCTTGCTGATGGTGTCTAAGCCAATTATGATTCCCATTTAAAAAAAATTAAAATTTTATTTATAACTCAGAAATCATGAGTGGTGGTAGAATTTTAAATATGTGATTAGATTCTCTGCTAATTACCCGATGAAAATCCATAACAATCATTTCCATTATTTCAACAGAAAATGAGAAATTTCAAATTTCTGCCTGTAACTCTAAAATAAAAAAATAAAAAAAAAAACGCAAAATTACGTTTACGCCAATGAATTCGGTTTTAAGTACGGTGCAAACCTCATCGCTCTATCTCTTGTAATAACCGAAATACCCTATTAATACAACAAAAATGGGACGCACAATACATGTTGCTCAAGTGATATTTTAATCATGTCTTCACAAACCTTAAAAGCCCTTTAGTCATGGGCTGACGCTAGCTTATTAAATCAAGTTAGTTTTTATCAGTTGCCAACTTTGACTTTTAATTGTGTCAGTTCAGCTAGAGGATTTCGAGTCCGTCAACTCGCAACATATGTTTGAGTATGCCATTTTTTGAAGGTTGCATGGTTGCAACTATAGCTGCCAATTCCAGTCAGTAGCTAAAGAGATCCTAATAATTGCAACGACATCTACATACTTCACCTTAAAACCATTTGGTGCTCTCATTCTAATACTCGATTTTAAATGTTTTTAAAGCGTACTTGATAAACAAGAAACAATATCACTTAGTTAATGGGGTAGTAAAGTTGTTCGTATACTTGACCGCAGGTGCAATTTTCATGAGATAGTGACATAGTTCATGCGAAACAACTTGTTTATCAATGGCTTGATGGGTTTTGACATACTTTACCTGTGTACTCCTTACATGCGTGCATCCCTTACTTAACATTGCACCGCTGATGTGATTACGTCAACATGACGCATCAACTATTCTACGCCACTGTTTGGTGATAAGATATTTGCAAACAAAGGGTTGTATTATTATAAACAATTTGTTGTTTATGAAGCATACATTAAAGACCAATATTTTCATCATTGATGAACTTGAAGGTTAATTAATTATAATAATTCAAGTTAAGTGTAAAGATAATCAATGATGAGAATATCGACCCTAAGATTAATGGCAATGCATATTTTACACTAAAAAGAATGAATAAAGATATTGTTCAATATGTTTTGAATTTCAGTAATAAGAACTGACGACTTTTTGCTAACCCATATATTAACAATATTAACAGTATTGAATTGTGAAATAAAATAAAAATAAACAAAATGGTTTAACTTCACTCATTAAAACCCAATATTAACAGACAAACAAACATAAAAATTATTAAAAGTAACTTGATAAAGTTTGTTGTTTTACGACTGCAATACTGCACGCCTCAGTTAGAACATAAGCGTTGAGTGGTCAGAACATGATATCTTCCTTTTTCTTGGTAGACCGTTTATTAAAACATCTTTTAAATTTTATAGAACCTGATAGAACATTCATAATAGACACAAAACAAAAACAAAAAGTAAAACACTATGAATTGTTAGATAATTTTTAG
Source organism: Ignelater luminosus (assembly GCA_011009095.1). Taxonomy (NCBI): domain Eukaryota; kingdom Metazoa; phylum Arthropoda; class Insecta; order Coleoptera; family Elateridae; genus Ignelater; species Ignelater luminosus. The sequence goes on from VTPC01005929.1 coordinate 19,200, forward strand.
TAGTACAATCCTTTAACTTTTTTTAAACTTCCTTGATCAACAAAAATTTATATTTACGATAATATGTTTTAATATTTTTACCATTTTTGTTCTTTTGTAAATCGTTACTTTTTTTTCTCAGGTAATAATAAATTATTTTTTACAAATTTGAAAGTTATACAAACTAATTAACAAATGATAAACTAGTGACTTACCATTTTTTCATCACCATTGCCAATTTCCGCTTTTACAGTAGCGGGAAAATCATATATAATTAAAGAAATATATCTAACTGCTTACTGTCTTAATAAAAGTTCAATTACTTTCAAGTGTCCCATTAACTAATCCATTAATTGGAGCAAACTACTACTGATGATACACAATCTTCTTCAACTTTTCATCAGCAAGATTGAAATTGATGAATAATCTTCGACTGTAACTGAAACCAAAATTTCCTATTAATTTAAAAGTAAAAATGAATTTTCTACTGTAAATTTTGTTTGACAGAAGTAATCTTTAACTAAGCAATTTAAAAATTGAAAAATCACTGTTTCGATCAATAATGTACAGAATAAGCGACAATCGTTCAGATAGAAAAGAATATCGTCAATCACAATAGTCAGTGTTTGAAATTATCAGCTAATTAATTAAGCGATCTTAACAAAAGAAATCTCCTAGGTCAACATTTACTCCAGTTACTACCACTTCAGCTAAAATCAGTAAATAACTGAAGGCAAATCAGATGTCCCAATGTAAGAATCACGCCTTACATCAACATTACATATCAGTTCCCAATCTTTTTTCTTAAATCACATTTGCAGAATACATTTATTCAATTTTTCTTCTTATTTTAAAGTTTTATAAACTGGAGTAAATAAGAAGTCTGGATAACTTGAATACTAGTTCACATCGGGAAGTTTTTTGAAATTTATATTACAAATATCTTAGGAATTTCTAAAAACGTAATTGAAATAGATATGTTATAATTTTATAATTAAATTATTGAAATTGGTTCATTATTTTGCGAGTTGAGATTTACACATTGTTTATGGTCGGAGTCAGAGGTCTGCCACCTTCTATGCTACATTCCACCTAAAGCGCAGTACATATTACAGCACTCGTATGTGTATGGGGAAGGTAGCAGGTAACAAATGAAAAAAGGCAGGTAACAGGTAGGAAATGACAGGTATCATAGTTGTGAGAAGTACTGATAATTCATTTGTTTTTTAATAAGTGAACACATCTAACAAATTTAAGCTAATTTTAGAACATTGATGTTTAGTTATGAAAAATTCCTACGTAATATACCTGCATAATAAGAAATTACAAAATTTGCTTTTAGTGTGAAACAATACTTTATATTATTTAATATTAAGAATTTAATTTTTTCTCTTAATCCAATTTTATTCAACAATTAGCCATTTTTTACAAGCGCGTGGCCTTGATAATAAATTTGAATTTACATTTATCCTGCACAAAGAAAGAATACATTGGAAAAATATTCCCATTCTTCTAAGAAAAATTTTATTAATAAATTTACTTCAGTCTAATATTACCCTTTTTACTTAATAGTAAAATAAAAACTGAAACTATTACCTTTCCTTTGTTGAACAGTTGAAGTTGCAATATGGCGGTTTTTCTGAAACTTTTTATACGTCTGATGAATATTACAAATATTACCCCTCGCTGCTTCTTTTTGAAAAACAACGCAGAGGATTAATTAATGATTACAAATCTTGTAAATAACTTTTTTGAATAATTTTGAAAGCACTAACAAAAAAAATGTTTAAGCTTCACAGACCGACCCTTCCGCACTTTCTTCCAGCTTCCACGGAAAGACGGTGAAAATGCGAAACGACCGACGTCTGACTTCTTCAAGTTGCACGAAAAACGGTTTAGGCGGATTGAGCAAAATTACCATTTTTTATTGGTCAGATGCAATTAAACAAAGCATCACGGGAACAGAAATAGGGTTTGATTAAAGGCGCATGTTACAATGGTAACGAGCGTTTTAAATGCGCTACAACAATTTTGAATACAAAAATTCTATTAATCAACATAAATATTTTTTTGAAAAAATTATCATAATTTAATGAATTCGATGTTTTTTCTTAAATAAATAATTATGCCAAAGATCGCGAGGAAGAGGGGAGTTAGCCAGCGCAATACGGGGGAAATAAATAGAAACTAGCGGAACGCGGAGATTATAAACTGACGGACTCGGGAAGACATTTTCTGATTAGGGCAATCTATATTGTAAAAAAATTTTTGTATTTTAGCCGAACCTTCTTTCAGCAATGAGACATTTATAAACAAAAATGTGTATTTACTTGGAAAATACAAAATTATATGTATACCTATCGTAATATTTTACGAAAGAAATAAATTAATGCCTCATTTCAAAATAATTAAAATTATCTCGAGAATCTATTCATAATGTATGTTAGAATTTTTAAATCACAGCAATTTAACAGACATCAGAAGGCATTTTGAATTTTAAACTGCTCCCAACATTCCAAAAAAACGTGGAAAAACTAACTTCCTACTTCCTATTGGTTAGATGTAAGAAACGCTGGAAGTTGACTCACAAGGATAGGCACCCAGGGGCGTATTACAATAATTAAAATTTTATTTTCGAATGGGGCTGCAATAAACATTTTATCATTTGGCATGTGGTACCCAAGAATTGTATTGAGAAAGTTGATGTAAATCACCATTACTATTACACAAACGTACATATGAAGTACCAAAGACAGTACTCAAATGTGTTTTTTGATTTTAAAAAAATTCCAATTTTCTAAGAGATTTTATTGATGAACTAATTTTATAATTTGTGTATTACTTGAAAGCAGATTAGAGCATTTTGTCACAAACTATTAATAAATATTGGATTTATCCTTTTTGTCTTTGACAATAGTTTTATCCAAACTGATATTTTTTTTCCAATGTCTATGATGTATTTAACGACTGTTTAAAAAGATAAGAAAGGGCAGAAAGGAGCAACCCTCTGTCTTAGTATTGCTACACTGGTATGTCCAGTGACTAGCATGCATGAATGGAAAGCAGATAAAACTTATATTAGGAAGGCAAATATAAGATTATAGAAAGAATTGAATTTTAATACATGTACCGATACATCAGCTAATAATACTTGTCACCTTCTTGATATCACTGACTGTATTGAATATTGTGCATTGATTCAGTTATTTAGTACTCTGTATACTTACAGTGAGAGCATAATAAATATTTTTACCCTTTACCTTGACTTTTTTATATGAAGTAGAAAAGAAAAATACTTTCACACATCAATTTTTGATGTAATCAAGACATACCTACTTTGACATAAAAATTTCATTCTTACTTTCATCCTTCAAAAACACAATAGACCATATTTTACCATCATGATTAAATCTAAACATGCTTTAATTACCATGGCAACTGATTTTGCCCTTTTCTTTCTTACTAAGATCGAATAAAACTATATTATATATTTTTACTTTGGTAAATAAACCTCTTATAATTTACAGTAAAAGCTGCTTAATAGAAGGTCGATTATAAGAATATTCCACTTTAAGGAATAAAAATTTAATGTCCCAAATCGGAGCCATTTAATTCTTAACAAACTTTATCGCTTAAAAGAATATCACATAATAGAATAATATCGGACAATGTAATAATTTCAGCATGAGAATTAAGAAAATTATTCTAGATAATAGAATAATCTAAAGTATGTTGTTTAGCATTTCAAAACTTTCTCAGTATTTTACTTCCTCCTATTTAAATTTGTTTCTATGTAGGTGCCATAAATAAAAATTTTAACGAATATTGTTCACACAAACTAGTCACAAAACATAACTTTAATTTAATTTATTGACATTGTGATTAAATTAGATTTAAGAATTGTTTCAATAAATAATTAATACAGAATCCTTACTTTTGTTTTACTTAAGGCTGTGATAAATAATGCTGAAAGTTTTGTGGTATAAATCTCAAGCGATGTGTAATAACCCTAATTTGTTTTACAGAATTCTGACAATCCTAAAGTCGGTTAATGGAATATACCAGTTATTGGAATAATTCTCTTTTACCCAAATGCTATTCCAATAAGCGGGTTTTACTGTACCAAAGAAAATACTGAATCTTTTTTCAAAATATCAAGCTATGAATCAAAATGTGTTTGACAAAATCACATCTTTGATGTTGTGATTTTTTCATTCTCTTAAATTTGGAATTTTTATGGTGACCAAGCTTTTGTCAAAAACACCTAAATCTGATAAAAAGCTAATCCTCCTATGTATTTGCGTCAGAACAATAAATTTATTTATAAACTTGTAAAAACTGTTGTTACAAGAATTTCAAGTGATATTCCCAAAAAAACTCTAGAATCAAAGATGAGGGGTTTTTAACATCAGGAGCCTTTTTGAACTGAAAATAAAATGTAACACTCATAATTTTGGTAAATTGTGCAAACATTTAATCTAGTGTTTAAAAGTATAATATTAGAAGTTTAATAAATGCAAATGTTGATTAATGTTATTTTTGTTACTTGTACTATCATAAAATCTAACGACTTGTCTTAGTGAGCTTGATTAATTTTCTTAAAGTTTCTGCTTAATTTATTATTTTCTTTTTTGTTACAATTAAAGTTTATTAACTATAGTACCCAACTGACACATATTAACAAGGTTTTTCTTGAAAACATTGTGAAAAGCAGAAATTTAAATAAATTCACGAACACATATGCTATTTCCTTGTGGTGCAAAATCAAATACTTTCATATAGGTCTAAAATCAAAAACAAAGACATGATTTCAGGGCTCAAAAAATAAAATAATAAAATAGACCCACAATGAACAGAAATGAAAATCCAGATGAATAAAAGTCAACAGTTACAAGTTACTCTTTATTTTTGTTATTTAAGTTAAATGTGCAGTAAAAAGTAACTGTGTGTGTATATTTCTTAAAGGGCACAGCGCAGTTTACCTGGCATTTATTGACTTCGAGAAAGCGTTTGATTCTCTTAATAGGAGGGTTATGTGGAGCACTCTGAAATCATATGACATCCCTAGGAAAATTGTAAGCCTTATAAAAGTGCTGCATAATGGTTTTAAATGCCAAGTGCTTCATGAAGGGATGCTCTCCGAGTCTATCCCTGTAACCTGCGGGATTCCGCAAGGCTGCATTCTCTCTCCAACCCTTTTTCTGCTCGTCTTTGATATAGTGTTATGCAAAGGGTGATGGGTTGCAGAAAAAAAGACTACAATGGTGCCTGAGGGAAAGGCTAGAGGACCTTGATTATGCGGACAATATCTGCCTCCTGGCCCAGAGGATCGGACATGCAGCATAAGTTGGAGGCACTTTAAAGAAAGGCGGAGACTGCAGGCCTGCGTATTAATGTGAACAAAACAAAAGAGATATGGATTAATGCCAGAGGAAGGAATAACTTTGTGGTCAGAGACCAAGAGATCAAGAGGATTGATCAGTTTGTATATTTAGGTAGCATCCCAGTAAGTACACATATATCTGATACATAACAATTAAAGCTCATTTGGGTAACATGGTAATGTAACAAAAATACATATAATTTACATATCAGTTACTTTATTTTGTTATATATTCGATACAGTCATTAAAGAAGTATCTGAGATGTATCATTTACTAGTATCTGTAGCATCAGTGATATGTAAATATTGTAATGTATCTTATATGTATCAGAGATGTCACACTAAAATCTTACAAATGGAGCCATAACTATTTGAACCCCATTGTTAAAATGACAATTTAATTTTAGTTAAACATCTTTTAGTTATTGTAACAATAATGATTCGCTGTAATTGACGAACAACTATAATCTTTATAATACAATACGTTATTTTTTTGGCGTTCCTAGTAGATGGAGCCTTAGTATTTTCATACTGTTAAATGTTATATTTGATTTGTATATAACCAGTATGAAGTGTGCAAGCATTGATTTTCATTATCTTCCATTGATGAGTCCAAACAAGGATGAAACGATCATCTGGAGGTATTTTTATTATTGTATATTTATTTATATTATATATACATATAATAATAATAATATATGATATTCATATAAACTTTATTTGTGGGGAGTTATGAATTTTGTATTTTATTTATTATAACCGATCTTAGCTTATGTTAATATAACATTTTCATTTTGTTGGTTTTACTAGGCTTGTGGTCTACATTACAGAACAACATATAATAATTAATTATAGTTATCATACCAATAAGTATTTAACAATTTCTAATTTGTGTAGTTAACAATATATTTGGTTGTGTCTATGTTAATCAAACAGTATAGTCAATTTAACCATATTTTGTGTTAGGGTAACGATACTTTTTTACAGTGTATTATTGTATCAATATAACAAGAAGGAGCATCAAAAGCTTCTTTGAAGAATTGCAGTGTATAATATACGTTAATCGTAATATAAAGGCAAGATCTCAGATACATATCATATATGTATTAACTTGTATCAGATACGTATCGTATATGTATCTAACTTGTATCAGAATCAAGTATCAGATACATATATGATACATCCAGTGACCATGTACTATCTCCTTAAATGTAGGCAACATGTATGTTACCAGTTACATAACATTAAATCACTAAGTAACAGTTGTTCTGTTATATATACAGATCAGCTATGTAACTGTGCTTACTAGGTATTAGAAAAAAATATTTTATAAGATCTTTTGTTATGGTACAAGTTCATGATTGAAAGAATTGCTGTTTTGCATCACATTTTCCAAACATGTATAGTGCGACAATGGCCTTATAACACAAGTTCTTTTATACATAGTATTTTTACTATATTGAGGATTTTAAGTTCATTGTTTTTGAAGAAAATGGTTAAAATAATATTTAGGGATTTTTGGTGTACTTTGTGGAATTATGGTATGACTCCGTTATCTAAGTAAAAGTAACTGACATTGACATTATGCTTATGGTTGTCATTATTGTCGTCAAATAAAAACATCTGGGAATGCAAAGCATAACCACAACAAACTCCGTTTTGTTACTTTTTTCAGACTTCGGCAGCCATTTTGACCATGTTCCCGAGGTGATATCAAAAAACTAAAAGTACACGTTTCTTATTTTTTTGAGGTAGAATACAATTCTAAAGTAAAAAAAATTCTGAAAATTTTCCAATTTTCGGCCGCCATTTTGCCATGTTCCTGAAGAGTTATCAAAAAACGAAGATACCACGTGGTCTTTAGTTTTTGATGCAGAATGCAAATCTGAAGTCAAAATTCCAGAATTTGACAAAAAATGTGGTCATACATACATACAGCCATACAGACAGACAGACTTCACAAATTCAGCAACGACTCCTTCGGAGTTCATTGAAAATGCAGTAGGTATCAACCCACAAATCACTGTGTTAAGAAGTTTCATATTAAAGAATCAAAAACAATTGAAAATATGCTCTGTTAACAAATAGGCTCTTAAAGCACCAAAACAGGAAAAGCTAAATAATTTTATAACCCTGAATAGTACTCTTAAACTTTCCATTTTGGTGCATCCTAGTACCTGTCTGTTAAAATATGGAAATTTAATTTTCAACAAATTGCTTATTTATCTCATCATAGTTTCAAAGCAGTTCTGTTGCTTTCCTTCCATTTTTTAAAGGTGGCAGTATAAATTAAAAAATTTCTTAATCAATTCTGTTATGTATACCTCTTTAAAAAGATTTAAAACCTACAAAACCACACGTTGTCTTTTGGTTAATCTTAAAGTTTCTTCGTGCATTACTTCAAACAATTGTTCCAAAAAAATGCTGCTTAGCAAACCAAGCAGATCACTTAAAATCCAAGTTTATTTCAAAGTAATGCAACTTTCAAAGCACCAAACTAATTTTTACTACCTATTCAAATTCTTAAGATTCTTCACTTCTTTGGTAACCATACCATACCATTAGGACTTTCAATATACATTTCTAAAGATTCTATACCAGGAATGAAACCAATAACACTTAAGTGACTTTTTAACATAAACTAGTTACTGGTATCTCAGATTTTCTATGAAATGAAGTGATGCAGTTAATAAATATTTTTTTAGTAAATTAATTATATGGTGTAATACATACAGAAAACTTTAGATATCAGGTGGCACTTGAACCAACATCCTCGATAAATCATATCACAGTTTTACGTTAATTGAATTAATTATTATTGACTTTTTTATTGTTGTTTTGATAAAATCTCTTCACATAATGCTAAGTAGCATGGAAATTCCTATCTTCAAAAATTTTTAATTTTTAATGCAGGACTATAAGTAAGGCATTAATATCTTTTCTTGCACATGTGCAAGGCAATACTAACTGCTCTTATAGTAGTATAGTACGTTTACAATAATACAAACGAATAAAATTAATTTTTAAACAGCTTCATATTTATCAATAAAATACAGCACAGGAGTTTAAAAAGAAAAGTATCATAATCTACATTTCCACTTTATTTATTGTTTAATAACTAGATCAGAAAATTACATATTACAATCCTATATAAAAACAACACAATAACTTATTTTCTACCACGATTCTTTATTTTTATTCTTCTATTTTTACCAGGTCTCTGCATTTTTGAATTTCCCTTTTTCATTTTTCCCTTCGTAGGTGGTCTCTTATATTCACTAATATCTGCTGCGCTATCTTTAGTATTTTGTTTTGAACCTCTTTTCTTTCCACCAAACCCATATTTTTGATCTCTCCACTTTCGTTTCTCTTGTGTCTTTTTAGATGGATTTTTTGAATTTTTACCTGGTTTATTGTCTAAGAAATCTAAATCTTTTGCTACTCCTTTTCGAACTTTTTTGATCTGATCTAACATTTGTTTCTTTTCTTGTTGCCTTTGAAGTTTAGTCTGCATTTGCAATGCTTTTCCTTCCTTCCTTTGTGCACGCAATTGTTTAACTTTTTCACTACGTTGTTGTTGTAATTGTTTTTTCATCAAAGTCTCTCTTATTCTTTGCATATGTTCATCACTTTTTGCCATTTCCGCAAAATAATCTTCTGGCCTAATAAAATCATAACATAAATAACTTGAATACGAATGTAATTTTTAAAAGCAAACCTTTTTGTAGAAATTCCCATTGATTTGATCTTTGGGATGGCATCCAAGACGCTTGCTTGAGCCTGCCTATAAAACATCATTTCCCTTTTAAAATCGTTTAGAACAGGATCCTCTGATGGAGAAACTTGTGGAAGCTTTTTATTATTTTTCAACTGATTTTCTCGTTTTTGCTCTTGCTCTAGCATTTGTGCTGCTAATTCTGGTGCTAAGGGTGCTTGTTTGTTTACACAGTCTAAGATCTCTATCCATGGTAAATCTAATTTAAATTCTTGTAATTTCTGACGAAGTCCACTCTATGATGATGATATTTACAATTTTAGAAATATTAAATGCAAGAAAATATTATTACTTACAATGTTATTTACAAAACGTTTTGGTGCTTCTTCTGCTTTATTAAGCCCAGGTTTTAATAATCCATGTGAAAAAGCTTCTTGCAACTAAAAACATTAAAATGCAATAAATATAACCTCAAATGTATGTATTTTTAGCAATTTACCTCTGCGTCGCTTCCGCTATATTCAGAATCACTCGTATCTGACATTTTAATTCAGTAGAGATATTTTTAGAAATATGGTCTGTAACAAATACATTTACAACGATAATGCCAACAAATTTAAGGCGATTTAAGGTTACCTTTAAAAACACGTGCTGTTGTCGCTGTTATTGAGCAGTTGCAGTTGCAGTTATCAAGTGAACTTCTTTATCGATATCAACAGCCTGTAGAAAATGTCATATATAGGGAAGTGCAGAAATAATGTATAAAATTTATAAAAGAAGCCAATAATTACAATAAATTGTATTTCAATAACTCAAGGAGCTTAGAAATTTCCCTGCTGCCAAGAGTGGGATTTTAGAAAAGATGAAGGTAAAAATGGGATAGGATACTGTGTACTAATAAAATAAATAAAGAAATTGCTATTCTAGTATTTTAAAAAAGTTGCTAGGAGGTTTCTTGTGTGATTTAATAATATTCATAATAAAAAGCCCAAATAAGGTTTTATTTTATTTGATTTTCTTTAACAGTAATAAGAACAATAATTTTTTTAAAGGCAATCATAGTAGACTGATATAAATGACATTATTATGCGTACCTAGTTTTATGTAATTTAATTATATTCTCATTAGATGTGGAGAATTGTGTGTGCTACTGATAAAATCGAAAAGTTACTTTGCTTTTTCCCGTATAATGCTTTGTTTGTATATAAACCTGAGTTATTCAAAACCTCCAAAATTCAATGGTGTTATATAAATATGTTAAGACGGTATGTTTCAATGCCTATTTCCAGTGAGCTGAGCAGTAGGCAAAGACTACGAATTTGGTAATGTGGAGTCAGAGAGAATTTGACTTGATGTCATTTATATGACAAAGAGAAATAAATCTAGAGTTTTTGGTTTAACACCTTATGATGAAAAGAAAGAGGAAAAACAGTAAAACAACAAGACTTTAGGAGCCTCCGCCAAAGATGTCACATAATCTGAAGGGGAATGTTAGGATAATAAGTAGTGTAGTTCCAAAAGACTACCCAATATTCTAAGAATAGGATTTATTTAATAATTACAGGGTAGCTCAGAGGGTTACAAGATTTACATTTTGTACAGAACGTTTTTGATTACTAGGAAAACAAGAACTTTAGCATGAAAAAAATTATTAGGATCGTATAGTTTGCTTGCGCCAACTATACTAAATCTAGAAACATGCAGAAATTGCTTATTTGCAAACTTTATCTTGGCTAAGGTGTTTGTAGTGAGTTTTTGATTGCTATTAATAGTGTGGTCACTTTCCTACCGTGGCCAAAAAATAGAATTATGTTAAGGAACGTAAAATGCAACATAAAAACAAACTCACGAATAAATGAGAACCCAACAAACTAGAAAATGAACAAAAGCCAATAAATATCAATCCAATTAAAATTCTAAAACAAATGTTCGAGTTGCTTTCCCAATTTTCTACATATAACTAATTTTTTTTTCTAAACAGACCTAGGTACAAATTTTGTTACATATTTCAGGAGAGAGAATTTATAGTGAATATTTGGACAGACTTTTTAAATGACAATAAATTCTTTCTTAAGTCCTACTACTAAACCCTGTAATCCATTTATGTAGCTAGGTCTACATATGTAAAATTTTTCAGGGAGTAAAAGTATGGAAGACCATAACAATCAGTTACTGTAGTTAGAAGCAAACTTTAAATTTACATCAATCTGTAAAACCAAGCGTACAGTACAGCTACGAATAAAGAATACCTGTAGAGACTGCAAATAAATTAAGGTGCTAAAAAAACAGGAACGTGCCAGTCTTGATCGATAACGCTTTAATCGAATGTAGCGAATGATTTGCTGTATAGATCCCTTGCACTTTTCAACCACTTGTGAAAGTTGCTTTTGAGATGTTGTTGGTTCTCCCAACAAACGATTATGAATTTCAGCCGCAATATCAACAGTGACTACAATTGTAGGTTTACCGCATTTACTGAAGACCAGCCACCAAATAGCCCAGATTTTAATGTGTTGGGTTTGGGGTTTTTCAATTCAATTCAATCAACACAGCATCAGTTACCACAAAAAGATTTTGACGAATTGATTGAACCAGTAAGGAAAGCATTTTGGGACAGAAATTGAAAAATCTTAGAAAACGTTTTTCTGTCTTTTCAAAAAGCTATGGAATATACTTACATTATCACATAAAGGTTATAATAACTACAAATTACAATACATAAATAAAACGAAATTAACACCGCGCAAGAATTTTTAAATAACTGTGTATAAATGTACTAAAGTTAATAATTTTTATATTTTCAGTTTAAACAATAAAGTTTCGTTCACTAATTTTTTGTTTTTTATTTACTTTCACATAAAACAAAACGTAGCAACTATTTTCGGACAGAGGAAGTATGTAGCGCCATGATCTCATGCAATACCTACAAGTCTGCATTTTCGGTATCAATCTTGTAAATGATTAAGTATGTACGCTCATAATCTTTTTCAGGCAATATTTCTCAGTTTCTAGCCATATATCAATTTTTAATATTTTCAGTATTTGGCGGCATATAAGAGAACCGGCAACTTTCCAAGAATATTCCCAATATAAGAAATGCCAAATGACGATATTGCCCATTGAACATTGCTATCCATGATCGTATCTTTAACTCTATTAAAAAGGTTTAATGGAAGGCAAAGACCGACATTGAGCTATTGGATGGTTATCCCAATCCATCTTTAGCTTTATTAAGAAGGTAAGTAGGTTAATAGAGAACAAAGACCGACAATGGAACATTCTATGGGACATCCCGATTCATAGTCGTACCTTTAGCTTTATTATGATTGTTAATGGAGGTCTAAGCCCTACGTTGACCCATGATCGTAGAAGGTAGCTCATTGAATGACACACCGTATCACGATCGTATCTTTAGCTCTACTAAGAAAGTTAATGAAGGGCGAAATATTGGGTTCATTGGATTAGTAAGTTTTCCTATTGCTCCTCTTTTGTATGCCAGTAACTGCTAACTGCATCAGTGTTTCTCAAACAATTACCTTAGTAAGACATTTTCAGAATGCAATTTAAGCAAAATCTTTTTGCTTTGAACACACAATGCACAAGTATTGCTTTATAACTTAATATTTGCTTTAAATTCTAGTCAATTGAAAACTTATTTTTGCTAGTTTGGACAGTTATTTATTCTGAGAAATTTCCCCCCCTCTGAATCCGGTGTCCGCGGTTTTCGCCGTCTTTGCCATCTCCAAGTTACGGTGCTAAATTTGATAATCTGACTCTGAACTGAAAAAATATAAACTTTTGATGTCACAATAACCATGCTAATGACGTCTAACTGACGTACAGCTGACGATAATATATCACAGCCCAAATACGTCATATCAGGACTTTATTTTGACGTTATAGTAAAACGTCATTTAGCGTCATATTAAGATGTTGCACGACGTCATATTTTCGTCACAAACAGTTCTCTTAAGTGGACATTATATTTACAACTAGAACACATACGCGCCATTCTTTGTTTATAAAAGTACTACAGATTAAGTATACACTGTATTTCAATTCTGTAATGCCTCCTAGATTTCTGGGCGTCAACCAACTATTATTTACCACGGCCAAACCATCGCTTGACTCTCAGCAATATTTTTACAAAAAGGAAGAAACATAAGTATTTCGCGCTAAACATAGCTCTAAAGAACAATACCATATTACTTAACCTACTTATACAAAAGTATGTCGATTGTGATTTGATTTTCTGAGAATTGCATATATTAGTTAGTATTAAGACTTGTTAAATATGTATTAATATCGAGGACAGTAAATTGATTATTTAAAAGGTTTGTAGGTAATTGTTAGTTAAATATTATTTAATATCTACTTACCAAGCTGTTCATAACCACAAAACATGGATCACATATTACACACTGCCAAGCATGCTTATCATAATCATTTGCATTTTTGAAAAGACGCAATCACAAACATGACATGAGTTGTATTAGTTGTAATCAAAGTTCCACGAAAATTATTACTATTTTGACCCGGGGCTATTTTAAATTACAAGTTCGTCGTATTAAAAAATATTATAACTCAACTACAAGCGTATTTAAAGTAATAATATTTCTGTAAGTACTGTCTTTGTATTGGTAAAGAATTTTGATAGATACAGACTTTAACAAATGTACTTTTTGGTAGGTATAAAGGCAAAACTGATTTAAAATTGGTGATAATATAAATATAAGTAATATGACCAAAACCATAACATAGATTGCTTACTAAGCCATTATATGATGAACACGACATGCAATGACAAATTTTTATTATAACTAAAATTCAAAAATAGCATTATGTCTTCTAAATGACGTACACTTGACGTCAGCTTTATGACTTATAAAGACGTCACTATTTTGGATATCATTATGACGTCAGTTATTGGGTAGATGACGTCGCAGACCAAGTATGACTTTAAAATGACGTCAAATTGACGTGCATGTGCAAGCTGGGTATTGGGTATCTATTTTCTACTGTTTATAATATTACCACGCATGATGCAAAAGTACCAGTAAATAAATCGATATCTATTACAAAAGATGGAAAACGTTTTGCCCCGTAGATGAGAGAAGCAAAGCAAAATCTAGAATCGTTTTGAAGACTTTTAAACGATAGTTTACTTTTTCTAGTATTTAAATACTAAAGGGTTTTCCAATAAGAGGTGTTATTTTGATATTCAAAGAAAAGTGCCATTTTTTAATATAAATGATCGGATGTTTATTTCATTATAAAGAGGAAGGTATGCCGTTAATAGTGGAAAATAACATCAGGCAAATGACCACCACGACCACGCTTACAGGACAATATCCTTTTCATGAAATTTTCCATAACCAAATCGCAAAGTGGCTGCCCTATGTCCTCGATAGCCTCACGAATTCCATCTTTGAGGTCTTGAATCGACGCTGGGCTGTTGGCGTAGACCTTCTCTTTCACGTGGCCCCAAAGAAAGAAGTCGCAAGGTGTTAAATCACAAGATCTCGGTGGCCAATTGTGATCACCTCTTCGAGAGATAACACGGTCCGGAAACTTTTTCCGTAAAAGATCAATGGTTTCGTTGCTTGTGTGGCACGTAGCGCCGTCTTGTTGAAAGTAAACGTTGTCCAGATCAATACCATCCAATTCCGGCCATAAAAAATCGTTAATCATCTCTCGATAGCGCAATCCAGTCACCGTAACTGTTGCTCCAGCCTCATTTTCGAAAAAGTAAGGTCCAATGACTCCGCCGGACCATAAACCGCACCAAACAGTCACACGTTGAGGATAGAGAGACTTTTCAACAATAACTCTTGGATTTTCTGAGCCCCAGATCCGACAATTTTGCTTGTTGACGAAGCCACCGAGGTGGAAATGGGCCTCATCACTCAAGATGATTTTTCGATGGAATTCCGGATCATTTTCATGCATTTCAACGACCCAATCAGCAAAGACACGACGTTGTTGATGATCGGCCGGCTTGAGTTCTTGTGTTAACTGGACTTTATAAGCCTTAAGACCCAAATCTTTATGCAAAATACGGTGTAATGACGTTTGTGGAATGGCTAATTCCAAAGAACGACGAGGAATGGACAAACCTGGGTTTTCTTTAACACTTTCGGCTACAACAGCAATATTCTCGGCTGTTCTTGAGCGACGTGCACGGGTTTTATTCTTCACATCACTAACTTGTCCCAAGAGCTCGAATTTTTTCACCAATTTCTGTATTGCGGTCCGACAAGGTGCTTCACGGTGACCCAAAAATGTTCGAGTTTTACGAACCGTCTCTGCCAAATTTTCACCATTTTTGTAGTGAATTTTAATAATTTCAATGCGTTGTTGAAGCGTGTATCGTTCTATATTTATTAATGGCGTAGTTTCTACTTGTCAAATGTCAAAAAATGATAGCTTCAAAAGTGACATCTACCGAAATAGCGGGCTATTCAAAATAACACCTCTTATTGGAAAACCCTTTATTTAAATGCTAAAAAATATTTCAATTATTTTAAATACTACTACTGTTATAGGTGCGAAAACATTTAATATCTAAATATTTTTAAAAAATGACTCTAACTCAAGACAGTTTGTTATTATTTATTAATTATTAATCATCTAGTTCTGGAAAATGGCAGCAGTGATAGCACTCTCTTCAATATTCTTTTTACTACAAAGAATGGTGGTTTCAAACTGATGATATGTAACCTGTAAATTTATTTACTGTCTATCTTTTATTTTAATGAGTTTATTTAATTCCCTCTAATAGTTTCTTTACATTTACGGATATGGAAAAATTAAAAAAAACAAAAAATTAATTAAATCCTAGAATAGAAATATCTAGAATGGAATGTACAGTTTTACTACTACAATTTACTACCGAATTGTTCGCGTGTTTTTATGTGGGTGTATAATGTAAACAATTTTTGAAACAAAGCGGGAATCATTAGTCCAATGGAAAAGTTTCAGTGCCAAATCAGTGGTGGGGAACCTGGCGGTAGAAGCTGTAACGAGAAAACTACATGAAATTTTAGTCAATATCAACAGACAGCGCGCTAGCTCTCCATCAGGTATTTTATTAAATACATATCGTGTGTTGTAATGTTGTATAATCCGTGCGCAAGAGCAAACAGCAAACATTCAACAGGCTGATAGCATAGGGTGTTATGCCGCACTGCTTGTGTTAATATTGAAAGGGTCATTAAAATACAGAATAATTATTGTGCGTAAATAATTGCGTGTAAGAATTTTTTAAAATATATTTTTAAATGTATAAAATCATAATATAAAAATAATTTTTAATATAGATATTCTGCAGTTTGTAATCGTGATAGTGTTCGACTAAGAAAAAGCACTAACCAAAGTAATTATTATTATTCTTTTCATGTAATAAAAAAAGTTTTTGCCAGTAGAAAGTAAAAAGAGACTCTGATAATTGTTTTAAACGAAGATTTTTGGTGCGCAGTTTTAATGTTGTAAACTGAACTGAAAGAAAATTCAATTAAAAAATAGTTGCAAGAAGTGGATGTGTTAGAAAGTGCGATCTCGATTTTTAAACGCAGTCATTTATATTTATCTTTAAAGGCGTGTAGTTTATAAATATAGAACTATAAATATAGTGTTCGTTTCCAGGTCTTGTTAAACTACAACTTGTACAATAACAATATTGTCGTCGACGACTTTTCGAACTTGGAAATATGTTTTTGTGAAAATCACGTGATGTTTTTAAGTGATTCTTCGTCTTTCGAAAGTCGGGCCATTTTTTGTATCGAATTTATGTAGACTTCGTAATAATTACAAGACGAACGCCCCTGTGGCTGTATTTATTTCTAAACACATGGTAAGTTGACGAACTGGTCTTTATATTTTTGTCTCCAAGGTCAGCAACGTTTTGCCCTTCCACTAAGTTTACTCAAGTTTATCGGTAATTATTAGTATTTTGGTTTGACCCGTTGACTGACGTTGACGTTGTTTTCAAAGTTGGCGGCACGTGGAATTAACATGAACTATCATTTACATAAAGACGTTTCAGCGTGTGACATTTAACACTATTACATAAATTTCGAACATATTCTTTCTTACAACAAAAAAGCCTTCAAGATATTAAATATCAATGTGTAACATACCAACATGCGTTCGTAATGAATTTAACATTCCTAGTTTGTTTTACATTGTAGCGTTAACTTTGAAGTCTTGGAATTCCAAACTGTTTAAAACAGTTGAACTTCAACTAATACTAACTAAATACTACACCGTGTAATATTGCAAACAGTAAGTTTATTAATTGTCATTTCATAGGAATTTCGTAATATTGTTGATAAACAATTCTAGGTTTCCCCCAAAGTTCGTATCATAAAATCAAAATTTTGCGGATTGGGTATTCATTCAAAATTCCCAAGAAAATCCCCCGTATTTTAATAGAAAACATTTGCAACGATTCCGGGAACAGATTAATAGATTAAAGGTATGACAGTGATTTAGCTTTATTTAAAGTAAAAAATCTGGTATCCTCGTGAAACAACTGACTGAATAACCGCAAACTCTCTTTAATAAGGGATGTGCGTGCAAGAATAATAACAAAAGAATTTTACTATTTCAATTGTTTTGCTCACGTATTTAGATGATTCTTGTTAATTTAATTGATAGAATTTTTTTGTATTGTTTTATTTGGGTACGAAAAGTTGAGTTAAAAATCTTTTTTTAAGAAATCTCAAATTTCTCTATTTTTTTTATATTTTTCTTGAGAAAATTCGTTTTCTTGTCATATCTAATTCCATTTTGTACTGTGCAATATGCAAATATGATATTTTTTATGTGTAAAATTCAGGTTAAGTATGACGTAGGTAGGTAGTAACTGTTAATGAATGTTTTTATTGCACTTCATAATAATGTATTTTAACTTATAAAATATCAGAAACGCCCATTTAGTGCGCTAGAAGGGTCAATTGCATCCGATTTATTTTATCTATGTATAGTATATTAATCCTTATGTAGTATTTTTTGTAAAACATTTATTTTGGTGGATTATTTCAGCACGTTTTGCTAATAATATAGAAAAACCACCGCATTGTACCATATTCTCATGTATAAAGTTGCCATTTCTCAAAGAAACTATTGGTGACGGGGTAGGGAACAGAAAAAAATGTGTCCCTTACATATTCAGTTTGCTACTATAATACGTAAACGTTTTTATAACAAAAATGATTTTTCCATCTTATTTTATAGTATTAGAAACAAATTAAACTATCAAAAACCGCGCTAAAGTGAAAATATTCATCGTATAAAATACAAACGACACCATCTCGTAGTTCCTCTTCACGAACCCAATAAGAAACTATTGACATAAAGAAGGGAAGATAAAGAAATATATTCGTCGGGCTTCAGTGCGCTCTAAGACAATTTAAGATTTTTGCGCCCTTGTACCAAGTAATATTATTAAAAACCTTTCGAGCTAGGGTTAAAGCAAAGATAGCTGTTAACGTAACTTACTACAAGCCCTACCGGTTCATAAAAGGACAATGAACATTGAGAAGACCAACATGCATGACCAATTTAAGAGTTACTTTGTCCAATTGAAAAATTATAAAATGTATCAACGATTCCCCTATTCCGTTTCCTTTTCAAAGGGTTGTATAGTACGGAATAAAATCATTTTCAGCAGTTGGGAGAAATTGTTCATAAGTTCTTTGTCAAAACAACACTCCCAACAACAACCATCACTAAACCAGTAAGAAATCGGTTCAAGAGCAATAAAAGAGGTTTTATGCTTTTTTCTTATCAAAGTCTTCGCGAGGATAAATTGTCTTGGTTCCTGCTTCTAAGCTCGCAAAAGCATTGAGTGATATCCAGCAAGCAGAGCAGTGCTTAGTTCATGTAATTTGTTGGTCTGAGACGACATCAAAATGTCACAGCTTAAGAAGACATTATTTACTTTTTCAGATTTAGATGGTCTTATGGAAGCTCGAACACGTTGGCTCGTAATTAATCGTTCAATGCATTGAGCCAGCACAATGAAATGACAAGACAAACGAAGCAAACCATAAAAATACTTACATCGTGCAAAGAGCAAGAAGTTGATTTTCTTTTGTTGTTGAAAGTTTTTCTTTTGGACACTCTACTTTTTGTGGCTGAGTTGAATGGTAATACAGGCAAGATATTGGATGGGACCTGTCGGTCCTTCTGAAACTATCTTTCGGATTTACAGTTACGTCTTCTCGAGACAGTTTCCTCACTGAGGCCAGAAGAAATATCTCGACGTAACGTTTTGATTGTGTCATCTAAAACAGATTGATCATCAGATGACGAAAATGGATCTTATTTTCACTCATTTCCATAACTATACCAACACACTATTCAAACTGTAAGTTTCCAGAATGTGCGCATTAGACAAAATGGCATGAATTGGAATTAATTAATTAGATCAGCTGGGACAGGCTTCTAAGTTAGGCACTGCTCAGTTGCTATTTTTTAAATGTCTTGGGTTTTTTGATTTTTATTGGACTCTTAGGACCAGCCAATTTTTTTGGCTTTATGGACCTATGGCCTTACTTTTCTTAGTAACAGTTGTTGCTTATATTGAGAATTTTTGATTGACCTGGTTTTTCGGGTTAATTGCAATTTTTAGATAGATTGAGTTTTTTTGTCTGTAGACTTTTGGAGTTCTGCCAAAATACACTGTCGGGCTTTTTAGAATTTAACGAATTAATGTAGTATCATGCTAGAGATTCCGTAAACAAAAACGTACCTACACCAATGGAACAGTTATTGCAGAATTTATTGTTCCATGTTCTTTAACACACTGAATGCTTTGCTCAAATAAAATCAGCAAAGTTTATATCTCTTCACTGATTGCTTTTGCTGTTAGCAATTTCTTAATATTATCTTTGTTCTTTTTACCGGACAAAATTGATCTTTTGAGCGGTAAGTAATATGTTTTGATCTTGATTTTTAGTATAGCCTAATGAACATTAGCTATGAAACCAAAAACTCCCCGTTCTTTACGGCAGGTTTTCTCTAAATTGCGCAAAAGTGCATTTTGTAAGAATTTATTCTCTTTGTATATTTCGAAATGTTTCTTTACTATAAATACGTTATGGCTGCAATGAAAATCAAAATCTAAATATTTCCCAAATGATGTTTGTTGGAAAAACTGAGTTTATTTAAAAAATCGATTTTTAGAATCAAGAAAACGTCAAATCTGTTTGTTTTATGTATCAATATTATAACTTTTATCAACAATATGAAGTAGTAAATACAAGATAAAATTTGAATTAATTTATCAATTTATGGTGCTTATTACACCAAGGTAAATATTATCAAAGTAACAAAATCTAAAAATAACTCTCTCTTGGAAATATTTAATACAAATATTTGTAGTTTTAAATTTTCCATTAATATAATGCGATAGAAACAAAATGAGTAATGGTTGAACGAATAATGATAGTGATACATAGTGTAAAACCTAAACGCTCGCATTTCGATTGATAGTGATAGACTATTGTTTTACAAACAAATTTGATAGAAGGAGATAGTTAGAAACATAAAAGATGTAATAATCCTTTTAATAATTGTTTTTAATTGAAACATAAGCATGGTTTGCTGATGTATAGGTCGTTGAGATCAGAGACAAGACAAAAGAAAGCTACCACTGCCATTTATTTCATTTTTATAATCTTCGCTGATGCCTGACATTTTGCCTGTCCTGGCCTGAGTATATTTTTGATTAAGTGATGAGTTCCGTTTGTCTCCATACATTACTATGCTATGGCAATATATTGGCGGAAGATTTTTGAGTTTATTTCCTTTGGGCAACAAAGTTATAGAAGCTTCGATGGTGATAAGAAAACAGCAGCTAAGATGATCATGCAGTAAGCAGAAGAAATAAGAGACCAAGAGTAAAATGGAAACGG
>VTPC01005929.1:50197-62985 GCA_011009095.1 Ignelater luminosus
CGAAGACAAATTAAATGAACATTACAGTTTTAGAATATCATAGAAAGCAGTAGATGTGCTCCGTATCATTATTAACATCATTGCTCTTTTTCCATCGTATATTTTTTGCTTTGTGTTTTTCTATTCAAAGTGTATTTTAAAAGATGACCTCGAAAACCTGAATATCTTTCACAGATTGTTTATATCCTGTAGTATTGATTAACACTTTAATAGAATACTAAGTTGTTTTGTCTATGATCTATTTTAAACCTGAGATTGAACATTAAAAACAAGTTTTTGTAAAAAACTTTTTTTTTTGTTCATGGATATTTTGAATCACAAATCCAGAATAATTGCATGTATAATATACTTTTTGTACTTAGTGATTCTTAATTTGTTAAATTCAACAACTTCTTAAATTAAACAACGAAAAAAAATTATGACATAATTTTTCGATTTGAAGTACGCAGGTATTCACACTTGAAAAGCAATAAACGGGCACTTCATATTTAATTCTAAAGGACGTACTTGTAACTCGAGTATTCTTTATTAAATGTAGACATTTTTAAATTTATCTCGAAGATTTTTTTTTAAATTGAAAAAGTGGAAAACGATTTAAGGAACAACTTCGAGCATTTACGTGTAAGCAATAAATTCGGCAAGATGGAAATCTCCCAATAATGATGAAATCTACCTATCTCGTTCTGCTTATATTACTTTCAACTTTTTCCCAAGAGTTCCACATTTTCCATTTTCCTACCTTATACATTCCTAACATCATACTTTTTTTATTTCTTTACATTATGCATGTCGTGTGTTGTGGACGTTGTCGTATCCGTTTCAATGAACATTCTCGATGATTTTTATATTTTTTTCAACTTCCGAGATTTTTGTTGAAATTTCTTTTTTTTAGGCTCCATACCATTATTAAGATAAAAACGGTGTAGGTAGAATACTTCGGTGTGTTGTAAATAAGAGAATAATAAATGCTGTTCCTTTGTTAAATGTCAGAAGTTAGTATTTTGTTTTCCAGGGATGAAAAGAGAATGCCAAGGGAGTAAAAATGAGATACCCTTTGTTAAATGAATATTTATTTTAGATAGTAAACGAAAGCTTTTGTTAAAAATAATTTTTAACAATTTCAACTGATCTCAGTAATATAACAAAAGGATTTAAATTTCATAGAAAAATTCCTTTTATCATACATAATAAATAAAGTAACAAATTGTAGCTCCTCAGTTAATTACGTTTTTTGTTAAAACTTCTCACTGAATTAAAACAATTCATTTGTTAACTTAAAGTATAAACTTGTTTTCGGTATGAAACATTAAATTATTATTTGGTTTACGTAACCTAGGTTACCTGCCTTCTAGGCAAAATCATTAGCTCATGATGCTTGTTATGCGTGGGCTTCTTTGTATACTCACTCTCGTCAGTATTTTTTAAAGGGCATTAAATTAATCGCATTAAAAGGTTATTATTAGTAAAATAAAGGGGAAATCGGTTTGCAAATCATTACCTTTTAGAATTCTCCCAAATACACACAATCAAGATTACAAACATTTATCATCAATTTTTATGCGTGTAATTCAGATACCGTTTATCACAAAATGGGTGAAATTCCGCCACAATTACACATTGTAAACTAACAGACGTCATAAATTACACGTAATTGACGAGAATGCAAAGAAATAACTACGTCTCGGAGAGCATGTCAATATTTACTAGATAACTTTGTTAGTTTACTGAAGGATTTTGCTACGTTAATCGTCTGTAAATCAATGGAAATGCTATTATTCTTGATTTTCTTATCGAGGCATTACTGGGTTTAGTGAAAATCAAAGTTTACTTTAAAAAATGAAAATTAACTAGAAGGATTTTTTTAATTTCATCTTCTTAATTTTCCCTGCTTTCAAAATTCAATCAAACGTCCATGTTGGTTGGCCTTTAACCGCTTCTACTTTTCCCTTTGATTTTGACTGGCAAATTTATGCACGTATTCGAAATGTTTGTCTTGTGAATTTGAAATGCCGACCGCTTAGTTTTCCTTTTGTCCTCAATTTTCTCTAGTTGGTTCTAGAATTTTCCACTTGAAATCTAGTTAGCTAAGTTTGAACTTGGACGGTAGCAACAAAGAAAACGTATCACTTACTAGAAAGTCTTATAGTAATTTAGTAAATTAATAATAATTTTTCTCTAATTAGCTGGAATTTATTTTTCTTTGTGTTTACGCTATAGGTAACCTATTTACATGCCGAAAACGTTAATTATGTTAAGCTTTCAAACTCATTTTCATCGAATCAGCAATAACCTGTTGTTGTATTCTGAAATTATGAATACTAAATTGTGGTTAATTCCTTCTAGTTGAAGCGAACCAATTATACGCTTACTTGAATTTCACTGCAATAATTCCCAATCCGAACTTGTAGGGTACAATCACTCTGTAAAACCATCAGACTTAGCCTGAAAAAATATTTCAAAAATACTGGGAACACTAACTTTATTAGTAGTAATTAAAGAAGGTTATAGGTATGCAAAATGTATTGTGAGCAAATGCATTTCAAGACTACAAGTGTAGGAAGCAGGAGACAGTTCTCTAAAACGAAGGAAATGAAATAAAAAGTAAGTAGGCAATTAAAACAGATGCAAAAGAAAGAAAAGACAGAAAAAGAAAATTTACTACACATGACGATACCACGCAGTTTTCCAGAATGACTAACATCAAAGATGTAATAGTTCGCGGTACTTAATAAAGATAACGGTGAACATGAATTGACAATGCTAGAAAAATCTGAGATTGTTATAAATCAAATATAGAAAAACAAAACACCATGAGATTATAGGCTATGACGGGGAAACTTACATCTTATACAATACAGCTTGAAAACATACGAATAAACGAAATGATACCATTAAATAACGCTATAGCTACTGTCAATACTACTTCTACATTGAAAGAGCAATCGATGGTTTAGGGAAGGACATACGTAATAAACCTGAAGTCAACCAACCAACCAAAGCGCTAGACCAAAACAAGATGGCAAAATCTACGCAAAATTCCAAATGAGCTAATAACAGCTTGTAAGACGTACAAAATTTATAAAAAAATGAACAGATAGAGAACCTATGGCTAAAAGCCATTTCTGGTGAAAATACAGTATGTCATTCCTACGTATGAATTGCGCTCGCATTCACAAACGAGGAGGCGGCCAAAACGCGATGAATTGGAGATGACGCTTAGAATGTTGGTTTCATCTTTTCGTCATTTTCTCACAGTTATCACCGTTACGTCCTCCGCAAAAGTCTCATTTGGTTTGCTTGCAGCTTACAGATCTCGCATATTTCATTCGCACAGGAAGCTCAAAACAAGAAGTTCGAAAGCAATGCGATCTTGAGTGTAATGCCTTAGATCAGCGATCGGCAGAAAGGCTAGCAGAATACACTTGTTAGTACATATTTATAACCTTAATCGTTAATTTTTGCCCTTTTTATTAGTTCTTCTTTTTCTTTTTGTTATTATTTTTTGCTTTTTTTTGTCTTGTTTCGCTCTTAGTTTTATTTGTAGGGTTTCTTTGGAGTTTGTTTTATTTAAAATAAAAACAAAATAATTGTTTTAAGAAACCAAGCTTTATGTTGAGACAGAGGTTTGATGTCGTGTCGACGATTTTTCTAAGCGGTGCTGCTTTTGCTGAAGGTGGGAGCTTTTTCTGAAGCTGCTGTTCAACGCTAAATGCCACCGAAAGTGGCTAGCCGTAGAAAACTTAATTTCTCTGTGACCTGGAGGATGTGGACTGGTGGAGGTGGAACGCGCACTTCGCGCGGCACAGTTGCAGGTAGCAATCCCGATGGCTAGTGGTGGTGGTGCTGTCAGCTGGCATCATAGCCCGTATATGATGGTGGTGGTTGCCTCCTTATAATGTTGATAGTAGCCCCGTGCCAAAATGGGAGCAGGACTTGTATGGAGTATTGTAAGGGTGGTGGTTATTGTGAAATTTGGTAGAAAAAACGGTTCTTTTCATAATCACAACCCCCGATTTGGTAGGGTGGGTTAAATGATGTTTGTAGGAGGAGGAGAACGCTGCAGCGAACGGGCGGCGAATTTCCGGGAGGAACCTCGAGTTCAGGGGCTTGGGTTAGAAAGGATGGTGGTGATCGCGGTCCCGGTAGCTACCCGGGACAGATCCGATGAGGCTAATATGAGTGGTGTTGGTGGAGCCCGGCCTCGCCCTCCAGCGTAGGCTTAGGACTGATGGAGTGAAGCCTTTTCGTCCCATCTACCGCACCGTGGAGTGAATTTGTGGCGGTCGTGGCCCCTAAGCGTTCCAATTCTTAAGGTCTGACGGTCGTTGGAGTTGGTGTGGTAGTACGGCCTTAAGCCGCTCCTTTGGCGGTGGATGTTGGTCCAGATCTGCGCCACCCAGTACAGAGGATCCAGCGGGGGGGGGGGGGTCAGTAGCCGCCTAACTACCGCGTTGTTGAGTATTGTTTTCGTACTTTTCAGCGCCGGTGCGCCACGCGCGTTCTGTGACCCCGTGTCGACTGCCTCGCGTCGCGTTCGAACTCGGAATGGCGAATTTGTTGATACGGGCTGTTTTCTATTCTTCACAGATCGAGCCGCGGATTAGCCAATTGGATTCTTCCTTCGGTAACATCCGTCGGCGATTCACAGAGGGGGCATCACTCTCCTATCTAGCCTGCCTACGTGCTGATCCCTGCTTAGATTATAAAAATCTTTTAATGACCCAAAAAGAGGGAGCCTCGAGTCACTTTTAAGGATATAAGCAGATGCGATCGAGTGTATGATTCATTTAAATAATTCTGTAAGCTAGCAGTTGTGATAAGCCATTTGTGTACAAACTTGGCACCCGGGCCCGAGACAAATTTAACAGCGCAAACTAACTTTCGAGCAGAAATTTAACTAAACAATTGCAAAAGATTTGCAAGCGTCTACAAGCCAATTTGGCTTCGGGTGCTGGCGCCGAGTCTTCCTACTCCTATGAATATTTCGGCGATCTTGCCATGAAGGAATATTTCTAAGACACAAACGTTTGTACTCCTGGCACCCCCTCGTGGCAACCATGACCGAACTAATCTTTTCGTTCTAGTCAAGTTATAAAAGAATCAGGCATCTTAGACTTTTGGGAAAACTGTTTTGTTACAGAGGACTTGAAAATGGTGTTGTTCATCACCAGAGTCATTTATAAATCTTTTCGCCTCCATATTTCGATGCAGATGCTTCAATCCCTATTTTAGACAAATCTTGCGTTCTCGATTCAATAGTGACTCATCGACTTTGTTTTTGAGAGTTCGATTTAATAAGTATAAAATAGTACTGTAGATTGTATAGATACTATTAATGCGAGCTGAGTAGTAGATTTCTATTCAAACATGGCCATTCTGGACGCTTGATTTCTAAGAGAAAAGTTTTTTATCAGTTTTGTTTCTTGCATAAGATGCTCCAAAAACCACTTTTTTAATTGTAAACTTATTTCTGCCTTTATCAAATCCTTTTCCAGAGTCCAAAAGCAGACAGATAATATCTACAGAAGAACACTGACTGAAATTGGTTAAGATTGTTTCTGTAATTAAGATTTTCAGTTTTACGCTTGCAAATTGTGTGTAACCAAATATAAAAAAGTCTGGCATGCGCTGCGGCTACACTGTTCATAGTGATCAATGGCATGTTTCTATATCATCTATAATGAGCAATTTGTTTCATCGTTATTCTTTGTTTAATCACCATTGTGTTGTTTGTAAACTTTTCAGTTTTCTGTATGAATTGATTTATAGAAGCTTTTCGTTGACTATGTTTCATACTGGGGAGAAGTCTAATTGAATTGTTTTGGTGCTATGGTTACTGCAGCTCAAGCTATTAGTTTCAACTTACAAATCAGAATGTGATGTACTAGAAAATAGTTCTCACAATAATTCAAGGTATATGCGGCAGATTTTTATAGATGTGATTTGCGAAATTTATATTTTGAATAATGACATATCTTTTAGATAACCTCCGTAACATTAGAATTAATTTCTGGTCTGTGAAAACAATTTCTTTCAATTCTAAGAATTGGTATCATCAAAACAAAACTTTCTCTTCTTTATTTTGAAAATTTTATTAAAGGTATGCACGCAGAAACAGAATTTCCAGATGAAAGCAAAAATAGAAATGAAGATGAGAAAAGAAATAGAAATAATTCACAATATAAACGGAAAACTTGCATCATTAATTGTCTATTTCTGGTGTGCATTGCAATAAGTAGTAATCAATTAAATCTAAGTACCTCCCCAAATAAACAATACATACCCGTTTTCTTGATTTGACATTGAGTTTGTTTTTCTTAATGCGCTTGTATTCATAAAAAATGATTTGTATGCTTGATAAATTTTGGTGTTAACCTAATAAATAAATGTATTTACAATATTTTAAAATAGCGTATACTTCATGGTCGTCCGAATTCTTGATTTTAAACTTCCACTGAACTGCCTTGTATGGCGGCAATATCAAGAATGCAGTTATTATTAGCTCAGCTTATCTCGGAACGTTTAACGTAGGCTGCTTAAAGGTCGCTACACCACAAATACATTACATACGTAAACTGTTATGTATAATATGTGATTCCATATAAGATCAAATTAAATTCTTTATTTGGGTTTTGCTTTTTCTTGTTTCTGCATATCTTATGCCTAAACATTTAATCTGGTTTTTGTTGACGTTGTCAGAAAATCAAAACTTACTATATTGAAGAAGATTTCTTTCATATTTATATTTAATCTCTTTTTCTTTGATAAATCTTTTTTTCATTAAGTGACCCTTTTCATAGTGATAAGTTGCATTGCAAAAGTTGTTCAATATGTGGCAGCGGCAGCGAAACTTCTTGAATTTTTTTTTTGACAAACCTAACATTTGAAAGTAGGAACCTTTGTAATTCAAACTAAAGCAAATTCTCACTACATTACTTAGAATTTATTTGATCAAAATATTTATCAACGGTCAAGTAAAAACTCTCTCAAAAAAACGGAGTTCCTTTCCACAGTTTTGTATTCTGGGCACTAAACAGTTTTTCTGGACTGTAGGATCAAAACGAAATATAAAAAACGACCTTCTGCAAAATGGTAAAAACAGCAGACGCAAGTTCTAGACTCGGGTGTAAATACTGTAACCAATAATAGTAGGTAGGAGATCGATTTGTGCTTCCTTTTATGTATTGATGGCGACGGTCACATTTAGATTCCCTTCCAGTTTCTGCGTCAATGAAGCTAGAAAACTATTGCCAATTTGATGCACTCAAAACAATATTTCGACAAGTTTTCAAGGTTTAATTCTGGATTGGACTATAATTATTAGTCAAAATACGACATATCTGGATTCTAAATGCTGATTCGACAAAATAATATTGGTCCCTATAAACAGCCCTGCGGTGCTCCTCTCATGGTAATCTAGAAAATCTTATCATTTTGTTAATTAATTCGTGTTTTGTTTGGATTTTAAAATTTGCTAGTTATAGAATTAAAACCGTTTAGAACTTATAATACATGAAAAATTCATAAAACAGAATAAATAAAATCAAAATATTAGTTCAATTAATTTTTTTAATGCTAAATATAAACTGGAGATTCGCAGACAGAACATAAAAATTTTTTGTAACAACTTTTTATTCCTTAAATAACAAGAGGAGGTAAGAAATGCCAGATTGGTTGATAGTATTCCCAACATCCGTTTGAATGTCCACATTATGAAACCACATTTTTGCTAAATTTAAAAACTGGTATAAATAAATTATTTATCTGCCACGTAGATAAGTAAAGTACTTTTTTATTAAACCAAAATTAATCTAAATGATTGGAAAGAATGCAGGTTTTTAACTCCTTCAGCATTTAACTAAAAATAGACGTACAGATATTAATTTGTTGATCTCATTTTTAATGGACATCCAAATATATTGAGTTTTATGTAGTTATTCTAATTTTGTAAAGTGCGTGTTAATTTTTATGACGACGTTTTTATAATACCGTTTCGATAGTTAAATTGTCACACATTATATTTCAAGGTTTCCGTGTGGTGTTGCTTCCTTTTTAATTTGATATGGATTTGATTAATCGACACGACTTGACGGAACATTAGTGTAGTACATGATAGATTTTATTTACAATCTAGTTGGGGTTTATTTTTAAAATCCTTACGTTGATAATCTAAAATATATAAAGGAGAATCTGAATGTGTAATAAAAGAAAAACATGAATTATTTATAGCGGAATCATGAAAACCAAAAAAGGCAACTAAGGAGGGGGTACACTGTCGATGTGTGTGGGAAAAGCTATAAAAAGCATTCTAAAAGCATAAACTACAAAAAATTAAATCTAAAAATAAACACTACGTTAAAATTAATTCACAAATATATACAGTGTGTTCTTTATCTTTTCGAAACTGAAATTGCCATGTGTTTACCATGTAGAGGACGTATAGAAAGAAAATCATTTTTACATGATGTACTACTGAATTAACATAGATTTTTGTTCAGTTCTGCTACAAGTTAAGAAATTATCTTCTAATCTGAACTACGCGACCAGTAAAAAGTGATCCTGTATGGATAACTACATATACGTGGTAGTTGCTATGGAAATAGACACAATTCAGTTCAATCCAGCAAAACATTATCAGTCACGATATTCTTTAGCCCCCAAGGTGAACATTAAATTATTTTTTAACTGTATTAAGAAAGTTAAGAGAAAGCGAGATCTGATCTGCTGTTCACTGGAGGCACAAACTAAAATCAAAACAAAATAACTGTGCTAACGAAGACAAGAAATAGTGCCCAGTATTAAAACGGCGATGTTTTTTGGGGAAACATGATTTTACTTTCCGTCACTACTGGAATCAGGATCCATTAGAAGATTTGCTCAGACTAAAAACACTTTTCGCCAGAAAAAAGATCATTTCTGATTGTAAGTTTCCACCGCGGACTAACCAGAGATTATCTTTTTGTCTCTATTCTGTCCTTAGTACTCCAGGTTATTATCCGGTTAGCCACATCTATAAGACTTGCATTTGTTTCGTCAAAGACTATCGTTCCATCCGACTCGGATTCTCTCAGTCCCATTGCGAAGGTAGGAAGAGTGTATCAAAGCTTGCTTCTTCTAAATTGTTTCTACCCTTCGGGGAGATGAGGGGAAGAGTTGCACAGGTTTCTTTGATATTTATAAACTCTTTTCGATCCTCGTTGCATAGCATCCAAAAGAATCTGAAGCCTCATACTGATGTCAGCGTTATTTTCCGTTCTAAGCTTCTTTCTAAAGCTTCTTCCTAAAGCTTCTTCAGCCATGCGGATGTGGTTAATTGGAGCGAGGCTAAATACGTACGTTGTTACCGTTCATTGGCACCTGACCAGACGTTGGAACGATATAGCATGAAGTGACGCGTGGAGGACCGTTGGCAGCATGGATGTTGAAGAGCCGGCCCGTCAGATGTAATAGTTTAGCGCGGCGGCAATTGACATTTGTACCTGAAGTGAAGTTGATGGTGAACGGTCCCTGGTAGGCGGGGCTTGAAGGGAATTTTCGTTGTTGGGCTTTTCTGGTGTTGGGAAAGGGCATCGGTTGTTGCCGGAGGTTGCGGCGGTTGCATGGCGAAGAAACGATTGTTGAGGTGAACGACCTCGTTGTACATTTACTGTGTAGTTGTTGGTGCCCATCTTCTGCTGATGGTAGTTGTAGAAGGCCGTGCTGGGCACCGCGACAGAGGCAATGGATATGGTTAGATATCTATTGGCTGTGGCGATGTCGATTCTTGTGATGATGGCAGCGGATGTAGAAGTGAACAACGGTGAACTTGAACTCGCGAAAACTTGATGGTGTCCGGCAGTTGGCATAACAAACGGTTTTTAGAGCCACACCCTCTACTGGCGCGGTGTAGGGGGTGAGCTCGGTAGCGGCCGCTAGGAGTAGACAGAGACAGTGGTGAGGGCACTTCGGGGCCATAAACCTACTTACGCCGCGGCCTGGGACGCGTTCGGAGTATGGACACGCAGGAGAACACGGGAAATCAATAGTCGCGCCTCTCCCTTTAGGCAAGGGATACCGGCTCCGAGGCTCTCGTTCAGCCACAAACGCAGAGTGCCCCGGCTGGAAGGCCGGCGCCACTACTGAGCCTTCGATCCCAGAACAAAGGTTGCCAGCAGGGGTGAATTGCAGGAGGGCCGGGTACGCCGACGCGGGCGTTGGGGGGCGGGAGGGACCACTGTCGACGTCTGCATTGAAAGGACACTACGCGGAACTGAAGCCTCTTACTCTCATACAGCTTAGTTTATAGACATCAACACCTAAAAAAATCCATTTCTCTAATTCAACTCTTACAAGCAACACATATTTCACTCGAGCTTCTTCTATTTATGCAATTTTAGGTTTCAATTTTTTTTTGTCATGGTGGATATCATCATGTAACCCAGGAAAGTGCGATAGGCTCATGATGAGGTCTAACAATTGAATTTTTTTTGTAATTGATATCGCAGTGATTTAGCTATATGACGCAAGTGTGGCACATCAAATTCTAATTCACCAGTAAAAAATACAAAAACTCTCGAGTATGTAAGTTGCTGGTACGAGAGATGCAGAGAGATTATCAGGATTTAAAGCGCCCGGGGTATGTAAATGGCTTCTGGAAGAAGTATGGGTGTGAGCGAGTGTAGCGACCCACCTCATAGTGATCAAATGAGTAATGCTATCGGGCTATATTAAGCCTGCGGCCATTGTCCGGGTGACCCCACATCAAATAGTGCAACGCTATCGGGCTACAGTAAATCGACGGCCCTCGTCACTAGGATCCAATTATCAAGCCGCCTGAGAAACCACGGACTTTAGAGACTGTACGATAAGATTGTAAGCGACAATATTCTCGAATTAGTAAAAAGAGGTGTAATTTGTTTATCTTTGATCAAGTTTTGTTTTCTTAATTTTGAAAACAAACGACTAGTTTCACTTTTTTTACTCTTCGAGAACAAATTCAAAGATGTCACAATACTATTTGTACCCGAAACAGTTATTTTATTTCTCTATATGATAAAATTGCCAAATGTTTGGTAAGAAGCTCTGTCAGTTCACTGCAAAAGATAATTTTGCTAATGCAAAGGTATTTTCTTTATGCCCAAAGAGTTGGAAATCAGATGACTTTAGCAGAGATTTTCAAAGCAAAATTGCTCGTCAGGTTACTCTCAATAGAATTTATTTTTTTCTCAAAGTAAATTATAAATTTGATTGTTAAAAAGGATTGAATCACGCCCGATCAAATTGTTGTTACTTCGAAATTCTTCTTCGGTTTCTGTAATTGACCTTCGCGAAAAGAACGTTTTCTTTGTGCTAATAGAACTCGATTGCGATTATACTACCGTGAGTTCAAGAAGGAAACTTGTAAACGTCATGCAATCCAAGTAGTTTGTGTAGTATAGATACACCTTTAGTCTTCTGAGATATGGAATCTTTTAGGAGTTTATTGATACTACTCATCAGAAGGTAAGTGAATTCCGTTCTTTGTTTCAAAAACAAAATCTATTACAAGAAGTCTGCATCCCAAAAAGTCACCAGCTCAAGAATACCGACTAACGCCAAAATCTAAACGACTAACTAGTAGTTAGTTGTCAGCTTATGGTATAATTTAGAATTTACAAATTTCTAAATCTGAAAGTTTTAAAAATTGTTTTAGCCAAATTTCTGAACACGGTTGTGGCTTTTTCCTTCATTGATACTGCTAACGACGTTGTGTAGACAAATTGAAAAACTCAATATAAAATTAACTGGTAGAAGCTAGCACCGCGTTTTACTACTCTATTTTGCTGGGAACATAAAATAAAAAATTCAATTACAAACGCCATACCAGTCTTTTTTTAATTCGGGGGATCCGAGCGTTTGATGTTTTGTTTGCAATATTGTAAAAGTGCATCGCTTCCATGATCAAATGAAACCCAGATACTCATTTTCTAATTTTATAAAGTTGGCGGTTTTTTCAATTATTTTTCTTTTTTTCTTTCTCGGAGCTATTAAATAAAACTTGCGTTGGAAATCTCTTCTTTTATAAAAATTCAGAGAGAATTTTTTGAGATAGATTATATCATTCTTATAGAAATCGATTTAATGCTATATCTTCGCTTTGTTATACATAAAAGCAAGTATTGCTGCTTTAGTGCTTTAAATCCCTTAGGGAATACAAGTTCATCCTTGTATTAAATACCTTCCCTTCAGTAGAAATACAATTTTACTGACATCTAAATGATTCTGAGTACCTTCACGTTTTACGTTTGTGAATAATTTTCTTATAAAACGTTAGAGAGAATTGTAATTTAACAGGGAAGTATTACGAAAAATCCAAACACAAAAACGTTTTAAAACTGGCTTATGTCAACAACGGTTTTCTATAGAAGTTGAACTACTAAAAGGATATTATATGCGCTTCCTGCTGAGAAACATTTGATGTTAAAAATAGTGCTTTAAATTTGGCTGCCGTTCCTTTTTGTAGATTTGGAAATATACACAAATTAAATACAAATAGTGCTTGTAAGTTCCTGATGAATTAGTCGTTTTGACTGTCCTTTCCAATAGAGTGTGTTTGATGATTGTGTCTTAATTTATTCTGGGCGTTTATAAAACAATCTTTGTTTTTCAAATAATATAAGAAACAACAATTCACAATAACAACTGTTAAAATTAGAAACTTTCAGAGTATTTTGTTCCTGTTTATACTTTCCAAGAAAAAAATATGTCACACTTGAAGAAGTCGTCATGCATTATGTACTCCTGTAATATTTAACCACGTAAGTTCAATT